>JBBGBA010000281.1:0-80843 GCA_038088335.1 Mesorhabditis sp. LJ9110
TGGAACACGGGCACGGGTTGAGCTTGGTCAGACGGTACAAATTGACGGTCGACGCATCCTTCTCGCTTCTGGATCTGTCGGCTTGCATCAGGCAGGTTTAATGAGCAGAGGCCAGTACAGAGAGCCATGACGATGGCTGTGAGCGAGTCACAGCACCGGCTACGACGACAGGTCAAACACTCGAACAGTCCAGGGACAGCACCGGCTTGTGTCTTCGGGCAGCTTGTAGATGAGCAGGCATCCTTCCTTCTTGAACATGACGATGATGGGCTTGGGGTTGTAGTTGCACTTGTCCGGGTCTGACGGCACAGCACGGCGGTCGACGACTCCTTCTCGCTTCCGGCGCTGTCGGCTTGCATCAGGCAGGTTTAATGAGCAGAGGCCAGTACAGGGGACCATGGCGATGGCGGCGAGGGGCGCTTCAGCTTCATGCATGACGGGCTTCGGCACATGGACGGCACATCTGGTAGGGTTTAGGGCGATGGCACGCCCAGGCTTCGGCACCAGCACTATCTGCCGCGAGTCTCCGCACCGGAGACGACAACGGGCGGCACTCCGATGAGTCCGGCGAAATGGGCGCAGCCACATCCTTCAGCCCGGCGCGGTAGATGGGGTCCGGGGATCGGCTTCTGGCGTCGGCAGGGCGGTCGTTCTTGGGCCATCTTGGTTGGCGTTGTGGTTGAAGTGACGGTAATCGAGTGGTCCAGATTTGGCTCGGTAGTCTGTCTCAAAACAACCGTTTTGGCGATAAACCAAAACGGCTGATTGAGGTCTCCCGTTAAGATCAAGTGCTTTTCGTACTGAACCGATAAGAACAGATTTAAATTTATCAGTACATGCTCGGCCCGAGGGCCGGAAATACAGTAGTCATATGCGCGATTAAAAGGGAATACAGGATTGACGGGTAAGCGCCAATTTGGGGGAATTACAGTCAATTTTGGGGGTGAATGGTAAACTCTTATATCACAAGTGATTGTAGAGTTGTAAGGGTGGGCATAGAGCACAACGTGGGATTTGAGATGAAAATTCCGGAGCCCGTGACACGGGGGCGGAATGTATTTACCGGACGGGGTTCATGTCAATTCTTGGGGTGATGGCGTATTGCAGAGCTTGTCGATGAAGGCGCATGCAGAGCTTGTCGATGAAGGCGCATTGCAGAGCTTGTCGATGAAGGCGCATTGCAGTGGAACACGGGCACGGCTTGAACTTGGACAGACGGTACAAATTGACGGTCGACGCATCCTTCTCGCTTCCGGATCTGTCGGCTTGCATCAGGCAGGGTTAATGATCAGAGGCCAGTACAGAGAGCCATGACGATGGCTGTGAACGGGTCACAGCACCGGCTACGACGACAGGTCAAACACTCGAACAGTCCAGGAACAGCAGGGCTGGTGTCTTCGGGCAGAGCTTGTTGACGAAGGCGCATTGCAGTGGAACACGGGCACGGGTTGAGCTTGGTCAGACGGTACAAATTGACGGTCGAGGCATCCTTCTCGCTTCTGGATCTGTCGGCTTGCATCAGGCAGGTTTAATGAGCAGAGGCCAGTACAGAGAGCCATTACGATGGCTGTGAGCGAGTCACAGCACCGGCTCGACGACAGGAGCATCGGGTGACGGAGGACGGCTTTGTGGCGGGCTTGCGACTTGAGCACGGGCAGGGCGACGCACTGTGTTGACGGGCGTGACGAAAGTCTCAGACTCGCTATCACTGGAACGCACCCTTGGACTCACAGGCTGGGGGGACCCAGGTCTGATCCGCCGTGGGTTATTCCGAGCGACAACGGGCTGGACGGGTGCTGGTGGCTGCGTGGCGCGAGGTCTCCGTGGTGCACGTGGAGCGGGAGCAGGAGCACCGGTGTTGCATCTGGCCGTGTTTTGTTGATGAGCCTTGGTCGCCTTGACGGTGTCGAACTTGGTACGACATATCGCACATCGAAACTTGACGGCGAGGTTGTGGATGGACTTCAGATGTCGGGTCAGTCCGCCTTGCACCTTGTACGACGGGCCGGTGGCGCACAGTCGGCACACGTATGTGTCGCTAGGCGTAGCGATGAAGTAGTAGTCGGGCTCGTCGCGGCACGTGTAGTCGTCCTCCTCGTCCTGGTCTTCCGGAGCTCCGTCACGGCCCCCGTCCGAGTCGGCCTCCGAGGAGGACGAGTCGACGGGCGGCACGTACACGACGCCATCCGGAATCCGCAGGCTGTCGTCGTCGTCTTGGGCCATCTTGATTGGCGTGGGTGGACGAGAAGCTTATCGAGTGGTCCAACTAGCCCGGTAGTCTTTCTCAAATGAACACCAAAGGCGATAAACCAATGAATATCCAAGTGAGGTCTTCCCGTACAGATCAAATGTATAGTGTACGTATCGGAGATTAAGCCGATAAGAACATAAACTACAAATTGATCTAAGCCAGGGGCCAGAAGCGAAGCCCAAGCACCACAAAGTCAAGCGCTCCGCCCGAGCTCGTCGATTTTTGCATAAAATCCACAAGAAACCGATCGTAAGGAAATAAAAACAAATATATTTTCCATGATGTGTGATTTCACGAGTAATTTTTAGCATTTGAAGAGACTTTTTATAGCAATAAAGATGTAGTTTAGACACGATTTGATTAAATAAATATGCCTCGAAACCAACGCTTTTTATTGACGTTCCAATATCGAAGACAGCTAAAAACGGCGTGGGCATTCCGCTGGGTTGACGCATGCTCCGGTTCTGTCATTCCGGATTCGTCCCCGAACGCACTGGCATCCGACGAAACAGTCGGCGGTACACATCTGAATATAAAAAAATTACAAATCAAATAGCCATAAGATAGCTTCTCTAAAATTTAAACTTTTGACTTAAAAAACTTAAAAATCACCTCGATCACCGGATTTTGACAAGTCGGCTCGCAGCTCGTGCCACACTCGACGAACTGCTCGAACGGCTTGCAGCCTGGATCAAAAATTCTAAGTCGAAAAGAGAAACTACACCATAACTTTGTAAATTTTCGTTCGTTTGTAAGCGGAATAAGTTTATCAAAGTTTACCTCTTCCATCAACGCCGCAGAAAACCATAATAAAAACCAAGAGGAGGATCAGTTTCATAGCACGGTAGTACTGGGACTGTATTTCGAAGAGAAAAGGCAATACATGAGCAAATGGTCGTGGTATCAACCCGTTCGGCGGACCATTCTCTTTTTTCTCTTTTTTTTCAGGAGCCTTGATTGATGGGTGTTCATCTTTTACAGGAGATCCGGAAAAACCTAAAAATGTCCTCGAGATCATCCAAAGTGAACTGAAAGTCCTGAGCTTTCTCTAAGCAAGATTTAATACGATACTTTATAACGCTATTACGACATTAAAAAATAGGTAGCGAAAATGGTAATCTGTTATTTTATTATCCCTCGCACAAACTACGGTATTGGATTGTTAACGGGGGAGGGCAAATAGCTTTTGTTTTCCTGCCTATGGTTACCGACCTCTTTATAGCATAATGCTCAATTTTTATAATGTTTAGGTTTTTTACTTTAGGAGGCAATAAAAATCGTTTCAAAAAAATCATGAACTTGGAAAATTTTCTCATTTTTTGGTAATCTTGAAAAGTTAATTAAATAAAGTAGAATAATTTTTAATGTTTTTTTTTGTACCTGAAAATGGTGTAAAGTGCTATAAAATATATATTATATTTCCTCGTTGTTCGCGAAAACGCAGATTAACATGTATTTAACTAATGACAACTGCTTGGCACGATTTATTAAATTCACTGAAAGCTCGATAGCTAGATACACTATATACATTACAATTAAATCGCACTTTTTATACCGTATTCATCGGCGGGTCGACGGCGATGGGCATTCGGGAGAAGCGCGGCGGCTGGACGGTGCCCGGGGTCATCGGCATCCTGGGGCAATCCTCCTTTTTGATGCATTGCGGCACGAATCCGAAACGGACGTAGCCCTCCTTGCACTTGCAGCCCTGGTAGCACTCCATCGTGCAGATCGTCGGAATCGGTTGTTTGCAAGTACCCTCGCAGCGCGAAGCGCACGGTCCCACCCAGGTCTCGTTCACGCCGCAGTCTGGAAGGGATAGATGCTACTTTTCTGGGGTTTAAAGGCCCTAGAAAGCGCCAGATCGACTTCTGACGCGACTAGGTCTCGACAGCTACGCGCTGCACCCTATAGCGCTGCAGACCATTTTTTTATATCCTTAGCCACCTGGCTTGGGAAATCAGTGTAATTTCGGTCCCATCCGCGTCTATTGGTCAAAAAAGATAGCTGTCGAGACCTAGCCAAGGCAGGGGTTGATCGTCGGCCTGGCGTCCCTGGCATCGACCGAGTTTAATTTTTAGCTTCCAAACTACACCGTAACTTCAAGTTTGATTATGCGCCTCATGGAAAAAGGAAGGCTAGCCGCGATTTTTGAGGAATCGGAAAAATTGTAGAATTTCGGTCTAAAGTTAATCCTAAAATTTGAAAAGGATTGTTAACAATTAAGCGTTATTACTAAAAATCACTTTCAGTACTCTAAAATCTAGCTTTTGCAAAATTTGGATTCCTGGCGCCTAGTTTCGAGCCGGGCAAGCTAGCCGAGATCTTTGTGGAATTTCACTCGAAAATTGTCGCTATTTGGGAATTCGGCTTCAGATAGGTTTCTACAATTTTTTAAGCTTAGAAAAACCCACTTTTCCCACTTCCAGTCGATCCCCACCCTCCGGAAAGCGTCGACATTCGCGGTCCCCTCGTCCTCATCTCCTCACTGCTCCCCGATTCCGGTGAGCCTTGTCCAAGGACGTATACTGTAGCCAGGGCAATGAATAGAATACACTTCATCGCAAAGTTTCGGATGATACTCACCCAAAACTCTCGCCTCTTTTATACCAGCTTCACCCCGGCGTAGGTGACCAAAAATAGGCCATTTACCCCGGACTAACAACAGCAGTGCACACAACGAATTTCGAGCCCCAGCCTCGCCGGGGCTCATTTTTGTGCTATGCCCTTTTTCGTATGTTTTTGGGGGGCTGACGCGGCGTTTCCAGTGATCACCGGTCAACACTGACTCACAAGCCTGATCATGGCGCGACCGCCATATTTTATTATTCTAATCCTCCGCATCATCGTTTTGAAATAGCGCTGTTTACGGCACTTTTAAAGGTCCGTTTGGACAGCTTTCGGCTCGCCACACACGTCGGGCAACAAAATATTAAGGTGAAAAGCTGAAAGTTCGGCCTCAAACATCATATCTGACAGCAGAAGTCTGACAGCAACATCATTTGCAATAACTGACCAAAAACCCGCAGGTAAAATTCACAAAAAGCTGCGAAAAACTACATACCAGAGACGGATGAGTTTTCCGAAGCTATCTCCCAAAAAGCAAAAAAATTTCTCCCCGGCCGGGAATTGAACCCGGGTCTCGCATGTGACAGACGCGGATACTAACCACTATACTACCGAGGACACGCGGCTTGAGTGTTGTAGGCGCTTGATAAAGGGTGGGTCGCGAATGATCGCGCAGTAGATGTGAAGCCTCCACAAATAAAAAAGTTTCCGTTCACGAAGAATCTCCTATTTTTGCCTCTATCCTGTCAGGCACCTCAAAGCCTAAATTTCCACCAGTTTCGAGATGGCTTCCGCTTTCCCAAATGCCAATTTTGATGTCAAAACTTTAGCGACCGGACGTGTAATGTATCTTCTGCATGGAAAATCTGTATTCAGCACGAAAAATGTCCAATCAACATAGGAAATTCACAAGCAATGAAAGCACAGCCAGGTGGTGGGAAAATAATAATCACAGGAAAACGTAATGGTATACAATCAAGTAATTAGAAAATTGCAGATGGCGCTTCATTCGACGTGCAGCTGCCAGCTGGTGCGCAGGCGATTCGGGTTCATCTGGAAAAAGGGGATTGTAAAAGGAAACCCAGAAAAATTCGGAAAAAGGTTGTAAAAAATGCTAAAATCGTGTCTTATCACCAAGATAAGCTAGCTGACATTCGAAATTTCGATAAATTTGAGAGGTTTTAAAAATTACCAAAGCATAGTGATCACGGCTCCTCTTGACAACATATTCCCGGGAGAGCTCCTCGTGGTCGGGCAGCAAATTCGTCGACTTGTTCGTGTTGAAGAAGGTCCAGTGGTGGAAGATGAGGTACAGCAGCGACGGGTCGGGCATCTAAAAATCAATAATAGTTGTAAAAAAGGGTAAAAAAACCTTGCTCAACATGCCGCTGACGTCGAAGACCTTGTTAACCGCGAGCAGCAGCCAGCCGATTGCGAGGTAGATGTAGTAGAGCGGCAAGAACGGCAGTTGGTAGGTGGACATTGGGCGTTTTGGGTTCTAAACTTTCTAGATAATACAAACAAAAGCGAAAAAACCTTTGCCACCGCCTCGATGACGTTGTCGTAGGCATCACCTACCGCAGTATCGTCGCCAACGATAATAATCTAAAAACACATCTTTAAAACTTTTAAAAATATACCTCGCGTTCTCGGAAATGGCCTTTTAGCAATTCGATGGCGGCCAGTCGGACCTTGTTTGCTACATTTCCGGCGTAAGCCATCTAGATTCAAATCAGGCCAATTTTTCACCAAATACCTGAAAAGCGCCGCCACGATCGCCAATATTGGGGATCGAGCCGAAGACGTTTGCGGCCATCACGGCGTCAGTCACGGGCGAGCTCCAGTCGCCCTCACCGTACAAGAATGGAATCCTAAAAGACAAATACAGGAAAATACCTTTGAAAAACCGTAAGACAACGGCCGACCTGCCGGAAGCGAAGATTTCTTGCTCGGCCAGGTGCTTCGAATTGCAGTAAGCCTAAAAAAATAAAAATCGCTTGAAAAAACGTACATTGCACGGCCAACGAGCGGCGTACTTTTCGGCGTCGCGCTCCGGTTCGTAGGTGTTAGGCCAAAAGTCGGAGCACTAAAAAGGTATTAACAACCGCGTAATAAGCCATACCTGAACCAGTGTCGATGAAATGTGGACGATCGGGGCCGAGCTGTTATTCAGGATTTCGCCGACGAATTGCTCATTGTGAAAACGCAGGGCTTCGCGGTTTGGCGCCATCGAGAAGTCGCGCGCCTCGTGACAATTGATTATCTAAAGCAAAAGTTACAAAACCTAATTTCCAATGTACCAATTCAGCATCAGAGATGCAGACGGCAAGACGTTCCTCCGAATCGGCATCGCCGAGTTCTAAAAACTCGAACTCAAAAGATGGTAAATGGCTCTGTATACCTTCTGAGTGTGTCCACGTGTTCAGCGCAATTTCCGGATGCAATCCCTCGAATACGCTGACGACATGCTGTCCGAGCAGAGAGCGCGCGCCCAGGATGGCAATCGGGCCCTTCATTCCGGATCTGAAAAAGGGTTTATCATGCAGTTTAACGACCCAGGTCAGAATGGAAAGTGGAGTCAGAACGACAAATTGTGAAAGCATGCACAAAATCAAGCAACTAACGTGGGGAATGCAAAATATACTTAAGCGCAGAGACGCGACAACAACGCATAACGAGTAAGATTTTCACTTCATCGTGGCGTTGGCCCGAGCCACTTTGCGCGTCAGCATCTCAATTTGAGCATAAATCATGCGGCTAGCAGGGTAGGTCTTCTCGCAGATACGCGCAAACTCGTCTGCGGCTTCAGTCAGCTGATCGGCGAGTTCGGCCGCTTTCTCCGGAACGCACTTGATAATCTCCAGAGCACGCTGCGCAGCGGCTTGAAATTCCCTCATCTTCTCGCTTATGTCGGCGTGCACGGTACGCGTAGTGCGCTCGTTTTCGCTCACCAGAGCTTCGAAAAGCTTCACAGTCTTTTCGTAAATGAACGTGGACGTTTCCCTGGGCAGAGCAGCAGCAGTGTCATGTCCATCGTGCTCTTGCGACGTGCACAGTTTGCAATTGGTGGTCGAGCGTCGATGCAATTGAGCAGCTCCTCCACTGCGTACTTCGATTTGCAGCCGGCGCAAATGATACCAGCAATCTGGTGACGCGCAAGTTCAACGGCTTGCTCCAAAAACTTTTTCTTCATGCCGGCGTCCACGTTCTTCAAGTGCTGCGCTTGGTATTTGTCCACTTCGTTCACAAAATCGGTGTACATCTTCGCCTGTTGGCTTCTGGCCTTGAATTTGTTCGATGGGACGCGAATCTCGCCCGGCGAATGCGTCTGATAACTCTTGTTATCCGCGGAAAGATGCATGTGGTCGAGCTTCGTCAGCGCATCGACGCTTGCATGCGCCGCATAAGCGTGGCCGGCCACGCTCTTCCGGAGCGTGGAGAGCCACGCTGGCGCGCGTGCCTCTTAATAAACCACGCGAAATGAGCGTGGCCCGCCACGCTCCGGAAACGCTTATGCAAAGCTTCTAAAAAATGCAAAATCAAAGTTTTCCAAGGGACATGAAAGCTCAAAGTTTTCCAAGGGACATGAAAGCAAAAAGCGATCCGTTTTCGAGAATTTAATTAACAAGAAGTTGAATGACGATCTATCTTGTTTATTTATCAAAAATTAAAGATGACCCTGATAGTTGTGTATCGGTAATTCATTTTTGCAAATCGAAATCATAAATATATGTCCTTTAAATTTTTGATTTGCATCTGGAGTTAAATCGCGCGCATGAAAAAGCACGCATAAAGCGCCGCATAAGCGTGGTCCTCCACGCTCCGGAAGAGCGTGGCCAGCCACGCTTATGCGGCGCATGCAAGCGTCGACCCATGTATAAGCTAAAGTATCCGCAGAGGCGTTACACCGGCATCCGATTCACGTCAGAATTGAAGGGCCACCAGCATTTTGGGCATTTCAGCGATTCGATCAGGTACACGGGCATCTCTGAAAGAAATAGATTAGTTCAGCGATAGAACTATAGAAAATATAGAGAACAAAAAGCATCGAAGTTTGCTAAAATTTCTTTTTGTAATAAAATTTTTGAGTTTCAGAATCTGCGTTTTCCCGCGAATCAAGAAAAACCTGTTCGGATCAGTTTCTTAGCGCGCAATTCAGCAAAACGCCAACTTCAAGATTAGATCCGGCAAAAAAAATTGAAGAGTATCAAAACACCAACGGCTAAATAATTAGATCAGTGATAAATCGAAGAAAGTAGGTACAAAGTCGGCTTAGAACCCTTTAAAACTCTTGCAAATAGTGTTGTTTAAAAGTCTTTATCAACAACGAGAAATGGTAACAATTTCGTAATTCCCTTGAGGGTCAACCGAATCGTCATCGTCATCGACCTGGATGTCAGAAACTCTGGCAATCAGCTCGTCGACTTGATCGTTTATAACGCGGTTTGGCGGGTAGGTCTTCTCGCAGATGCGCTCAAAATCCTCAGCTGCTTCATTAACCTGATGCGCGATTTGGGTGGCTTGCTCCGGGTTTGCCTTCATAAGCTCCAGTGCACGCTGTGAAGCCGCTTGAAATTCCTTCATCTTGTCGCCAATTTGACCGTTCAAGACCCGATAATTGCGCTCGTTTCCGGCTACTAAAGCGTCGAAGCGCTTCGTAGTCTTAGCGAACACCAATTCGGCCATGTCTTGTGGTAGCGCAGAAGTCGTATCATGCCCGTCGTGTTCTTTTGAAGTGCAGGATTTGCAGTTCGTCGTCGAGCAGTCGATACAATTGAGCAGTTCCTCCACCGAATATTTCGACTTGCAGCCTGAACAAATGATTCCAGCGATCTGATAGCGCTCAAGTTCTACAGCCTGCTCCAAGAACTTCCGCTTCATACCTGCGGTCTCATCCGTTAAATGCTGCACTCGGTGTTTATTCAGCTCGTTTGTAAAATCGTTCAAGATCCTCGCCTGATGGCTTCCGGCATTGAAATCATTGGCTGGGATGACAATATCACATGGAGAGTCTGTCTCATAACTCTTGTTATCCGCGGAAAGACGCACGTGGTCGAGCTTCGTCAGCGCATCGATCCAGATATCAACCTCCAGGGCGCAGCGTCCAAGTCGCGACATCGTATTGCATACGTGTTCAGCGGCTCGAACGCAGGAAAGGCAGCTAAAGTATCCGCAGAGGCGATACACCGGCATCCGATTCACGTCAGAATTGACGGGCAGCCGGCATCGGGGGCAGTTCAGCGATTCGATCAGGTACACGGGCATCTCTGAAAGAAATAGATTAGTTCACTGGTCAGCGCAGAACCATAGAAATAATAGAGGGAAAAAGAAGCGCAAGTTTGCTAAAAATGCAAGTTTCCGAAACGGCGGTTTCCCGCGAATCAAAAAAAAACCTGATCGGATCAGTGGAAAATTTGAACAGAAAATTTCTTAGCGCGCAATTTCAAGATTGGCCTCGGCAAAGCCATTAAGAAAGTAGGTACCAAGTCGGCTTATAACCTTTCAAAAAATTCGTACAAATGGCTTTGTAAACGTCTTTATCAACAAAAGGCAGTATCAACAACGAGAAATGGTAACAAATTCGTAATGCATCCAAAACAACGTAACAAGAGTCGATTAGGTATCAGCCTTCTCGGCTTTCGGGCAAATTTCGGCAAATTCGGTGATCAACGTATCGAATTCGTCGTTCATCTTGCGAGTAACCGGATACGCCTTCTCACAAATCTTCTCGAATTTGTCGGCCGCTTCATTGACCTGATGGGCGAGTTCCACCGATCGCTCCGGCTCCAGTTTCATGCGATCGAGGGCGGCCTGGGCAGCAGCTTGAAATTCCTTCATCTTGTCGCCAATGTCCGTGTTCAACACGCGAATGTTGCGCTCGTTTCCGGCAACGAGAGCTTCGAAACGCTTGGTCGTCTTCAAGAAGAGGAATTCGGATTTGTCCTTCGGCTTCGTGGAGACTGTTTCATGACCGTCGTGTTGTTTTGTGAGACACGGCTGACAGACGGTTGTGGCACAGTCATCGCAGTTGAAAAGTTCATCAAGACGACATTTTGCCTTACAGCCCGAGCAGTTGATCGTCGGGATCAGGCACCATTCCAGTTCCATTCGACTTTCCAAGTAATCCTTCTTCAAATTGCCGGCCTCTTTTTCCAGATAGTCTTTTTGAAATCCCGTCAATTCGTTCACAAGTGTGATGCGCAGTTCGGCCTCCTGGCCATACAATATCTGACACTGTGGGATGGATATCTCGCAAGGGGATTCGGTCTGATAATTCTTCTTGTCTTCGGAAAGCTGTAGCTTGTCCATTTTTGTGAGTCGATCCATCCATTCATCAAAGCAACGGTCGCATTGAGTCTTGTCACCGCAAGCACACGCCTTCGTAGAGCAGGAAAGACAACTCAACTTATGACACCTTGTGAGGTAAAGAGGAATCCGATTCATGTCACGGTTGAAAGGAATCTTGCACCTCGGGCAGTTCAGCGACTGGAACCGATACACCGACATACCTGAAATAGAAAATATTAAGACTGAGGGATGATAAAGTAGCAAAAAGATGAAAGAAATGCTATTAGACAATGCATCGAATAAATTTTCTGAAAAGGTGTGAGGAAATAGATCCTACCTTATATAATTTTGGAGTGTATCTCTGTGTGTGTGTGGATGTCACTTTCGAGGTCAGATTTGAGGGCCTTCCGGGGAATCGACCCTCCTCTATCCGATGGCGTTCTCAGAATTTTGATAAAATACAAGTTTACAAAGTGAAAGCCGGTTTTATTAATTTTTGGGGGTCCAGAATGGCTAATTTGCATAATGTGATAAAAATACAAATTTCCTCATTCTTGCCAGTTGCACTCCCGAGTTTGGTCGAGGGGGTCCGCAGGACCCGAGCTGTAGGAAAGTCAAATTCATCATGCAAAGGCCGCATTCCACCGCCCAAGGCCCGCGAAGCGGGTTTTGGGCGCTGGTTGGAATATGAGACTGGTCTGGAATTTCGGGAAATACATATTTTAGAAGTATCCTATCGGATTTCGGAAATTGGCGAACTATTTCACAAGCTACCAACAAAACTTGTGAATGTGAAAATTTTCAACATCCCTTTTTCCTGTTTTCCAGCCTTTAGGCGGATATTGATTTTTCGGTAAATTAGCACAAAGTTGTAAAAATAATAACTTTTAGACGTTTTTACAAACTCTAAATAACGTTTTATTGCATTTTGATGTATTCCGTCGATGCAGGCATCTGGAATTCATAAAAGCTCCGAAATGTTCGCTGTAACTTGTTGTTTTTAAGGTTTATTTCTCTAAATAAAAATAGCTTGTTTAGATGTATGACTGGATTATAGATTAGGGGGTGCCCCCAAAAAGCCCCCAAAAAATTTGACCAGAGGGACCACCTGAAAATTTGGATTTAGCGGGCAATTTTCTATGAAAAGGAAAGTTTCAGCGCGATTTAAAGGGGGTTTTTTAAAGTTATAGAAAATTTTTCATTTTTAATTTAATATGGAGATCTTTGAAATTTGAAATCAAAGAAAATGCGTTATTCGTCAACGAGCCGATTTTGCATAAATTTCCCCGAAAAGGCCATTTTCGATGGAGCTTTTGGAAAACGATTGATCGTAGCGAGGAAATGTTAACAAGAAGATGAATACCAGACCTCATGGCGGAAATTTCGTTGAACGTTGAGCTTCGCAAACCAGCGTAGGGCAAACAAAGCCCAAATCAAACTTGACACTGTTTTCGGTTCCCCAAAACCGGTTTCGGCCGACGTAAATTACAAAATGTAAATAAGAGGATTTGGATCGATAAAAAAGTTGTTTTTAAACTGTTTATTTTGAAGCAATCGTTTCAAAAGTCCATCAAGGGGACTTTTCCCGAAATTTTAAATGGCCGTAAATGCAAGAATAACGTTATCTTTTTTAAATTGCAAGATCCCCATTTTAAAATTTTAAAAATGAAAAGTATTTATGCTATAACTTTAAAATTAGGGCTGAAACTTTCCTGTTCAAAAATTGCCTTCGCTACCCTCTGTTCAAAACAGCCCTTTGGTGCCCTCTGGCCCAAATTTTGGGGGGGCTTTTTTTGGGACAACCCATACAGGCCCGCAAGGGGGGGGGCCGGGGCGGGGCCCCAATGGTCGGGTCCCCAAAAAAGGGGGGAACCCCCTTTATTTTTTTTAAAAAATTTTTCCTGCGGTGCCGTTTATCCTGTTTCATTTTTTTTTACTTCTAAAAAACCCCTTTTTTTCTAAAAAATTTTTTTGCGGCGCCGTTTTATTTTGCACCATTTTGCTGAAAAAACCCCCTTTGGGGGGCCTTTCCGTGTTTTCCCTTTTTAAGGGGGTTTGAAAGCGGTTTTTTAATTTTTTTTTTCCCGCGGCGCTGTTATTGTCGCCATTTTTAAAATTTTTTTAAAAACCCAAAAAAGGTTTTTTAAAGTTAAATTTTTTTTAATGGGATTTTAGGGGCCCTTGTTTTATTGCTTTTTTAAGGAATTGGACCCCAAAGTCGAATAAGTCAAAAATTTATAAAGCTATAATGAAATTTCATAATGTCAAAAAAATTTAATGTCGAAATTTGCGAAAATTTGAATGTCAAAAATTTTCATAGGTTTAAAATTCCCCCGGGGAAAACCCAAACCCAAAAAAAATTTTTACATTCTTTTTTTATCTTTTAAAAAATTTTTTGCCGAATTGGGGACTTTACAATTTTAAAAGGATGTAAACCAATTCTGAATTTGAACTGAATTTGACATTATGAAATTTTGAATTATGAAATTTCGTTGTGAAATTTCGACATTATAAATTTTTTGACAATAAATTTCGAATTCGAAATTTCGACTTAAATTTTGACATTATGAGTTTCAATTTGAATTTCGAATTTTAAAAAAAACCCCCTTTTAAACTCTGGGGTCGTTTTAAAACGGGGGTTTTCTGAAACCCCCCTTTGCTTTTTTGGGGTTAAAATTATTTTGCCACGGTTGCGGTGGTTTCCCAAAAAATTTTGGGAAAAAAAATTTTTTTTTACATTGGCCCGGACGCAAGTTTCAGGCTTTTTGGGTACCCCCCTTGCAGACAAAAGCCGGCGAGAAAACGACGCACGGCCTCTGGAAAATAAATGTATTAACCGACTTTTCAATCCCCTTTTGGTACTCTGAAGCATGCCTTTTTTTGCTCATACAAACGCTCGTTCAGATCGGTGCTATAGGGGGCCATTTACGCCTTGATTCTGCGTAAAGGGGTCCCCCTTTGCCCCTGAAGGGGGGGAAAAAAGAAGTCAAAATTGTGTATAGGATCCCCCAGAGCAAAAATGAACGCTTACCGGCCCTCGCAGGTTTCAGCATCACACATCGCCCCATCCTGCAACGTCTCATAATCTTTGCAGTCTAAAACGTGCTTATTTCCATAAAATTAGGGGACGGAAATGGGATATCATAACAGAGGGAGGGAGGGGAGGCCCCCTAGGGTTTCTTCCCAGATTTCCGCCTGCCACGCCGGGGGAAATGGATTTGGGAGGCTTTTATGCAATGGGGAAAACAGAACTTTTCTGCATCTAAAACGTTGGATCTTTTTTCAATAAAAATTACAAGGTTGTCAAGGTGGAAACATAGGAAAAATATCGGGGGAAGCGATTGCATCCCCCCCCCTTTGACCCCCTTGGCTTTTTGTACCCCGTCTATTTAAAATGCCGAAAATTTGTAAAACGGGCCTAGCTTTGTAAAATATTTTTGGAGCCTAGGCGGCAAAACTTCGAATATTATACGCCTTTACATAAAATTTCCAGATAAAGCCTGACTAATTAGAGGTCAGGCGTGCTTTGCATAGCCCAGGCTCAGCCTAGGCGATGCAAATTAAAAAAAGCCTGATGAAGCCTAGGCAAGCCCAGGCTTTAGCCTAGGCCTCCCTCACTCTATCTATAACGGCTAGTTTTCAATTTAAAAATTGGAATGCCAAAATTCTAACTGTCAAATACGAAAAGTACATGGTGACCAGCTCGCTCACCTTCCGCATTTTTGCCGGCTTCGTGGAACCAATATGGCCGATCGGCGACGACAAGGCAGATAAGTGCCGCGAGAATCAGAATCTTCATTTCTGAAATCTTCTAGAACCCGTTACTTCGTTAAAATTTTTATTAAAGGGTTTAGAAGCGCGATTAACACACTAAAATCGTGAGCAATTGAGAGTAAACGGGACTCGAGGTAACTCGCAAAATTAGCACTCCGAGGCTATAGACATTTGCTCAGACGCCTATTTATATCCAGCGCGATGGGGGCGAAGCAAAAAAAGCAGAAAGATACGAGCGGACCGCGCGGCCAGGATTTTTATCGTTCGAAAAATGGCGGACTTTGGCTTCTAGCTGATTGATGGCAATGGTCAGGAAAACCCCATTGGAAGATCTTTGGCATTCAATAGATGGAATCACAGAAGAAGACGAACAAACAAAAAGTGTTTTATAATTTTAGAAACCTTGTCGACAGTTACCTTACCTTTTCCTCGCTATCTCTCACTCGCTCTCTTTCTCTCTTTCTTCCTGGCTCGAACTCATTCACTCATTCTTTCGTGCTCTCTCTAACCCTCTCTCACGCTCTCTCGCTCAGCCTCTGCTCTCTCTCTCTCTCTCTCTCTCTCTCTCTCTCGCTTTTTTTTATCTCGGCCTCGCCCCACCTCTCTCAAATTATATAAATGCACTTTTTTACATGGTTCCCGTTTCTCATCCTCATTTCTCATTTTCCTCCTCTAATGCATGTGGGGAGTGAGCCATTTGTCTTGGCAGAGCGATGCTAAAGGAGCGCCGCGTATTCATGGCGTATTCATTTTGAAATACTTTTCATGTGGTGCTATTTCAAATAGATTTTAATTGGGTTTGTATTTTAGCATTATTGAATATTCTATGTTGATTAATGATTCAGATAGAGTGAGAAATTCAGATAAATCCAGATAGCTATTCAGAGTGACGCATCCAAATTTACTGAAAAAAATGAAGAAAAAAATCCTTCTAACAACGTTTAGCGCTCAATTCGAAAAGCTGAGTTTTCTTTAAACATTTGGAATGTTTTGGGCGAAATTTCTACTATAAGAAATATACAATTCGAAACATACTTTAACAAAGTTAGTAAAACGAAACGTTACAAATTATATTGTTACTATGCAAATTATATAATATTGTTTGTGATACAAACCAGTGTGCGAAGGGTTTGGCCGTGGGGCGGCCGGCGCTGGTCTCAAAAATGGCCCTAGGCGCTGGTCCTAGGGTTAGTTAAATCGCGATTTTTCGGCGCCTACGGCATTGATGGCAAAAATATAGTGTTATCGATATATGTTATCTGCGAGGTAAGGTAGGTTAGGGTAGGCTTATCTCAATAACTATTTCTAAAAAATTCCACCATTTAAATCATAGTAACGATACGACACCAAAAATCATACGAAAATTTCGGCAGAAGTCGGCAAAGGGTAAAGTATGGATCGGTCATGGTGGGTATGATGTGACAACCCGTTACGGGTGAACGGCTTGGAGCAAGCTGGCAATTAGATGAGCATTACATTTCCCCGATCAAGGTTTGTAAAATTTGGCAAGATCGGCCAGTGGAATGGAGAAATAATTTTTATCGGCCCCCATCCGGTGCACTGGTGAATCCCTTGAAAATGCTCTAACTACCCGTCCTTGGCGCTAGGGTTTGAAATTTGTTGTGAGTTGGGTCTAGGGTCTGCCCAAATACTGCCAAAAAGCAAAGCATGCTTCCAGTTTAAAACCCTTTTCGACCAGCCCCTCCGAATCAGCTCATTTGGCCGCCCCCACTTCTGGTCCCCGTTGGTCCCCGGAAAGGGCAATCAATCACCACCAAACTTGCTTGCCGAATAGCCTCTGGTACTGGCTTATCATCTGACAAAACCATTTAGCATACTTGCTTGCCTTAGCATCGACCAGCGACTGGTCGCCTTAATTCCTGGATCGGTAGATGTTCCGTTTTTCCTTTTGGCCTCCGTCTCAATTTCCCACTTAGAACTTCTAGTCGGCTGAAAGCCCGGTCTTCCTCTTTCTAACTACGTATCAACCGTTCTGATTCATTACGTTATCGTGAGTTATGGACCGGCGCTTAATTGGACGCGGCGGTTTTTGCGTTTTATATGGGAAAATCCATTCAATTGCATGCTACCCTCTACTCCACTGGCCGATCCATCCCAATTTTTCCCTAAACGAGTTCCCAGTTTCTTCCCTCATCCAAGTTTCAGCTTCATCCGACTTTTGAAGGGCTTTTCGGGACCAGCGCCGTCAATTCTGGGCCGTCGGCATTGCAAATTTTTCCTGTGTCGATTTCTGCCCAAATTTTCATGCGCAATTTTTCGTACTGTCAAAGAAAGAAGAAAGAACTGTAAGCAGCGCCACAACATTAAATTACAGAAAATCCAGGAAGCCGACATTTATTTTCGCTATTTTTTTGGATATTGACCAAAAAGCCACAAAAATTCTTGCCGCTAACGCGGCGCTGGTCCTAACCCCTGTCAGCCAACCCCCGGCGCTGGTCCATTTGGCCATCTGAAAATTCTTTCGCACACTGGATACAAACCCAGAAAGCTAAGCCTTTAAACAGCAACCTGACAACAACGCAACGATACGCCTATTAATGTTCTGATTCTGGTGTTATGCGGAAATTAAGCACACCAGGCAGCTTAATTTCCCAGTAGCGCCAAAATAACGACATTAATAGGCGTTAATTGACCTAAGGGAGGGGGCTTGGGTGCGTTAATTCCCGGTCCTCACATCTGTTTCAAGGTATATAAACTCGCGTTTTCGACTACCGAACCATCTCAACTTTCCAACCCCATCCGGTTACCCAAATCTCGACCCCAATCTAGCAACCATGGCCCCTCACGTCAGCGATGGTCCCGAATCGTCGAAGCGCCTCAAGGAGGAGATCCTGTACCGGGTGGGTCATAGGAAAACACGGATTCTGGTCATGATTCAGTCTTCTCTGTCCATTGTAGCGTAGCGGAATTCGGAATGTTTTAAAGGGATCAGATTCAACTAGTTAAATAACCTTATCGGCTTTTTTTTCGATAATTAGGCCCTTGTCTCTTACCGGGGGGGGGGAGGCCGGGTTAACGTGGATGCTAATTTTTTCCAGTAATTATAACGCCCTATAAAAAAAATTAAAATTACCATCTTTTTGTTCTTCGAATTTTCAAAAACTGTGCAAATCTTTTGAAACAACCAAAAACTACTAAAAACGCTAGAAAAATACCCTTTTCGATTATTAACAGGCAAGATAGGCGTAAAAATATGGCATAAATGGAATAAATAAAATAAAAATTAATACCTTTGTTAAGGATGCCCCCTTCCCCCCGCTAATGGTCCAGTACCGCTCCGGCTCTAGTAGCATAGCGGAAGCCTTTTGTAAAAAACTTAAAAATATATCTTTCAGTTCCAATCGAAAGAAGGCCAGGAGTTCACCCTAGAAAAGTCGGCGGCTCATCTCTCCGGAATCGTCAAGCAGATGGCACAGGTAAACAAAAAATTAAGGGTTTGAAAAAGCTACTTTCCAAATAGCATTAATAAGCGAATTCAATTACAAAAAGACGACATTTTGGTGATTACAATACGTCTATGGCACCCAAATTATCACTACTTTTCCAGGATCTCGGCATCGACAGCGACGAGGCGATCCGCACCATGAAGCCGATCCCGATGATCAACGTCACCAGCGAGGCCTTCCACTATGTAAGTAGTTGATTCGGTGCACTAGGGCCATGTTTTTATGTTTTAAACGGACCAGAAAGCCCGAATTCTGAACTTTTTTGAAGCTTTTGAAACGTTTGGAGCTTAAAGGTTTCGTAAGTGCTAAAAATGCGAAAATCTAATGTAGTTTGGAGCCATTTTTGAGGTATCTTAAGGGATTGAAAGCTTAGAGAAAAAGCTTAAAAAATTGTGGCTTAAAAATACTTTAGCAAATGCTAATTTTAACATTTCATCCCTTGCAGGTCGTCAAGTGGTGCGAGCAGCACAAGACGATGCCGCCGTGGGAGGAGGACAAGTGGTGGCTGAACGAGCGCGACGAGGAGATGAAGAAGTGGGAGAAGGAGTATTTCGATGCGCTCACCTCCGAGCAGCTATTCGACATCTTCTGCGTAAGTTATAGGTCTGAAACTCTCAGAATATCGTGAAAAAGAATTAACTTTAATAGCAAAGATAGCCCAAAATTTGAGAGAATAATAGAAATACTTTATTGTCATCAAATATTGTTTTATATACCATTATTTCAGGCAGCCAACTACATGGACATCAAGTGCCTTCTCGACAAGTGCGCCGAAACTGTTGCCGCGATGATCAAGGGCAAGTCGGTGGAGGAGATTCGCGAGATTTGGATGCTGGAAAACGACTTCACGCCCGAGGAGGAAGAGGCCATGAAGTAAGGAATTTAATGGATACCTTAATGAAAGTAGCAAAAGCTAGTATTACTGTAATTTTCGAACTCTTCCCATGAATTTCCAGCAAAAAATCAAAAATTACTTAAATTACTACTAATTTTTCTATACTTTAGTGAGTGATACTAGTTTAAAAACCTTGTAAAAAGTTTTCTTAATAAAAAATTCTTTCCCAGAAACGAGAACCCGTGGGAGGTCATCCTCCGCGAGATGGGCGAACTCAACGACGGCGTCGTCATCCAGCAGCCACGGGATGCTGCTGCTCCTGCTGCTGCTCAAGCCCAAGCTGATGCTGCTGGCGCTCCTGCTGACCAAACTAGCCAAACCGACGCCCCAGCGGAGAAGATGGAGCAGGACGATCCGCCTGGAACCTCGGCTTCTACTGTTGAAGTCAAGGCCGAGGTTGAAATCGAAGTCAAGACCGAAGCTACCGAAGCTAAGGCTGAACCTGACGAGGATGCCGACAAGCCTGGACCCTCTAACTCTCAAGCCTAATTTGTTAACCCGCTTCTGTCTCACCTCTTTACCCTGAAGCATCGATCCCCCAACTCTGTTCCTGTTACCTGGTGCTCTAGTAGAGCCTCACCTTCCACTCCTTTTCCGCTTTTTTCTGTTACTTCCCGCCTTCTACTCCGTTGCCTTTTACCCTAATTTTCCCCAGTCATACTCACCTTTCTCAGTCGATATAACCGGTTAAACTTTGAATAAAATTTTGTAGTATTAAGCTTGCTGAAAATAATACAAAAGATAAGACTTCAGAAAACAGCAAAACGTTAGAACAAGATTAGCAGCATTAATTAACAGCATTAAAAACAGCGATTGCAAAAAGCCTACGACACTCGGGATTCCCAAGCCGTCTCCGATCCAAGTACTAACCGAGCCCAACGTTGCTAACTTGGCAGATCGGACGGGATGCCGTGCTTTCAACGTGGTATGGTCGTAGGCGAAAGGGGGAAGGGGAGGGTGGGTGAAGTGAAGGGGGGGGGGAGCCAAGGGATTGGGATAGAGTTAGAGGTTCAGACGATGAGGACCTGATCGTACAGGAAAAGGAGCCGTGGTAGCAGACCAGCAGATGCTCGCTCTTTGGAGGGTTGCCCTGTCAGAGAACGCTATCTGCTACCAGGATAGGACAGAAAAGCAGCCACCCCTCCACAGCTTCGGTTTAATTACCCAAGTTTGAGGTTAGCATTAACCCCGAGACCTCCTCAAAAGAGTGTTTCGATCAAATTTTGGAAAGCATTCCCCCAACAGGGAGTGCACAAATCAGGATACATGAGAGAGAGCGAGAGAGAGAGAGAGCGTGAGTGAGAAATACCTCAAGCTCTCACTGCTGTATTAGCAGGGCCCCCGCAACCGCCTGGGACCCCTCACGCAAAAATTGGAAAGTACACGGTCCCTTAGTCCAGGATCGTGTTGTGCTTCAGCCCAGCCGGGGAGTGCAATGGCCGGGCCTCCGCACAGAATCTCCTCCTTCATGATCGAGGATCATCACTTTCTGGTAGGTACCAAATTTGTGGTACTGTAGGCTGTCACTCAAAACAGTGGGTCAGCTCGGGGTAGTTTGGGAAACCGGAAGTGGTATTTGGATGTTGGATGCAAATTAGGGTTTCGAATGTCGCCAGGTCTGGCTGTGAAATATCGATGGGCCGGTAGTAGAAATTGGCAGTTACGGATGCAAATTAGGTATGCTAATGGACTTTTTGTAGCAATGGGCACAAAAGCACAGACCACTTCGAACAACATTTTTTTGAACAGGATATCTTACATACGTTATATTCAGGGACGTAGCGTAATACCGGCCACGGGCCGCCCAAATCGGCCGGGCGAAAATTTCATAAGGGGGGGACCCTTATGATTTTTATTTTCTCAAAAATTTTGCTGCCTGCGGCGCTATTTTTCACGTTAACCCTGAGTTTTTCAAAAAAATTTTTCGGGGCCCCCCAAAATTTTTTTCTGGCTACGCCCCTGGTTATATTATACATTTTTTAAATTTTCAATATTGATGAAATTCTTATTACCGTTTATTTATGGTTAAGAAAAAAGGAGTCCAAATTATTCTAGGAATCGCGTCCGTTTTTTCCTCGACCTCGTGGAATTCCCAGATATCTAAAGTTCAGACGATCCGGGACCAACTTTACCATTTTTCCAAATTCCAGTGACAAATCTCTCACGAGGACATCCCTGATTCGTTTTTAGTTAGTTTTAAACGGTGACTCAGCCAGGATGGCAAATTTTTCGGGAATCCAGGACCGGTTATCCGGGGCAATTTTTAGCGAGTAGCCCGGCCCAAAAACGTTTAAAGAGGCGAAGGGGGATTTTTTGGGAAAAATGGCGATCAAATCTCGCCCACTCGTCAACAAGCGTTGGATATATCAGATTTTGGTAGTATAAAGTTCTGGAATTTGAGTTCAGGATGTAAGATCAACGACTTTTTGAGAAATGTTTGCAAGTTTAATGTGCTCTCGCTCTCGCTCTCGCTCTCGCTCTCTCTCTCTCTCTCTCTCTCTCTCTCTCTCTCTCTCTCTCTCTCTTCTCTCTCGCTCTCTCTCGCTCTCTCTCTCTTGCTCTCTCCCTCACTTTTGTCTCTCTCTCTCTCTCTCTCTCGTTATATTTCAATTCTTTAGAACCGTATTCTTCTTTGTCCAGAAAATGAAGCTCCTCCTCGCCTCCCTTTTTATCGGCTACGTCACGGCCGAACTCTACAACGCCACCGTCAAGGGAACCGTAATTTGCAACAAGCGCAAGCAGTCCGGCATCAAGCTCAAGCTGAAGGAGCATGACACTTGTGGGTTTCAGAGTGGACAATATTTATGACTACCTGAAGTTCTCAAAATTATTATCCCTTTAATTTCGATTGTTTTTAGTCTCAAAGGACGACGACCTGGGCTCGACGACCACCGACGATCAAGGAAATTTTGAGATCTTTGGGAAAGACGAGGAGTGGTACGGGTTCCGCCCCTACATTGTCATCTACCACAACTGTAGGACGCTGGAGAATGTGAGTAATTATCGACGCTAAAAAACATCTAACATTTTTTACCGAAACTGACGAAGAAACCTAGCGGCTTTCGTTAAAAATTGCGTGGTAATGCCAAATTAGGCCTTTTTTCAGTTTGAGTGGCCAATAAATTCGTATAATATAGAATTTAGCATGCATTTTCTATATTATTGATTTTTGGATACGTTTATTTCGAGTATTTTTAGGGCTGCCTAACTCGCTCTCGATATGAATACCCCCAATCGGCTGTAAATGGCGTCTACGAGATGAGCTACGTTGCCCTCGATATTGCCACAGCTGATGAGAGTGCGAAATGTCCTTAAATTGGGTGTAGAATTTTGAATAAACAAAACATAAATAAATAACGTAAATAAACATTATAATGATAGCAGCGAGAATCAAGAAATCAAAACAATATACCAAACCAGAAATAGCCTGACGATAATGGCCAGGGAATTGAAGTAAAAATCGATTTAGATCATTTTCACAGACTTAATCATAGCCTTACAATAAATATATATTATTATGCAAGATCTGGCTCTTATAAAGTTTTAAACGTTTTATATAACTTTTTCGAACGAGAAGCATAGAATTTTCAGGGTTTTTAGGCGCCACGGACACTTTCTACAACCTCCCCGCTTCCGTTTTCCTTTTTTATCCGGCTCAACTGATCGTTCCCAGGATGAGAAAAATCACCAAAAATGAAACTAAAGAAAACAACACGAGAGAATAGTGAGAGAAATACAGTTCCTCCTATTTTGCTACGCCCCCGAGAAAGGTGATTGATGGCCTCTCGCGGGGGCTCTATTCGCCACACCACCAAAATTGGGTGGGTGGAACAGGCAGAGTCATCTTTTCATTTAATCCATTGCCACCGTATTTGCTGTTGGTCGTATTTCATTTTTAAAGAACAATTTTTAAGAACTGGTTCGAGGTCGATTATTATCGGCAGAAAATCATAAAACCTCTTTTTTGGACATGCAACTTATCGACTTGACCGTGCGAGGATTGCGATATAGTTATATTAAACCTACGCGACATCGCTACCATAGCCATCGTAACATTTTTCACTTTTTTTTACGCTTTCCGGCTTTTCGTACTCTTCTTCCGTGCGCCGATCTTGCATTTTTCATGGATGGACTGTACAGTAAATATTAAACTCTTTTAGATGAAGCTCCTTCTCCTAGCCTTGTTCTTCGGAACTGCATCTGCTACCGTTTTCACCGCCCACGTCAAGGGCACCGTCATCTGCCACAAGCGGAAGCAGTCCGGGATCCTCGTCGAGTTCAAGGAGGCGGATGCAGGTAAGAGTTGTCTCTTCCGCTCTTTCTCGCTCTCTCTCTCTCTCTCTCTCTCTCTCTCTCTCTCGCTTTCTAATAGAACTGCATTTCTAGTCTCGAAGGACGATCTGATGGGTACGGCCACCACCGACACTGACGGCTTCTTCGAGATCTCCGGCAAAAATGACGAGTGGGGAGGCATTGAGCCATACGTGTACATCTACCACAACTGCCGCACCATCAAGGAGGTCAGCAATTCATGTTCATACTTCTGCGATTACGAGATTTTGTTCAAACCATAGGAATACCCTACATTTTTCGACAAATCGATTCTGTTAATTTCAGGGCTGCCTGACCCGTTCGCGCTACGAATACCCGCAGTATGCTGTCAATGGGGTTTACGATATGAGCTACATCGCCCTGGACATTGCCACCGCTGACGAGTCCTCCGTCAAGTGTCAATAAGCGGAAATCTGGAAAAATTTGCATAAAGCTTTCAAACCCGATTCGAATTTTGCTCCAGCGGTTTTTATTTTTAATTTATGTTTCCGACGTATTTTGCGCAATTTTTAAGCCATCAAAAATTTAAAATGCTGCAGTAATTTATTGACAAATTCTGCGTACACGCCTTGGAATCCCTGCTTCGCGCCCACGACCGCAACGCAGCCGCGATGCGTTCACAATTTTTTGTAGGATTGCTAAACCAAAAACAGCTATTTTTCCATTTTTCGGATTGAAAATTGGCTAATCATGCCAAGTATGCAACTTACACAAATTAGGCAAATTATGCAAATTTATTGCACTCACATCAACCGTAAGGCGCATTGAACATTTGAAGAAAGCAAAAAATTCCCCGAAAAAATCAATAAATTCCCGTCTATTCATGGTAATGTGGTTCCTGGGGTTAAGTTATAACAAGGCCGCGTGAAAGCTTGTATCACAAAATGCCGGGGGAGCAAGAAACAGGGATTAAATTTGTATTAACTTTGAAACTGACAAAAAAATCAAAAAAGGAAAACCTAAAAATACTATCCATTCTGTGAAACTTGCCCGTAATTTGGTTCTATCGATTATCAGCAATTAAGGGGTATACGGCACGGGTGGGGGTTGGCTTTGGTAACGTTCAAAAACAAAGCAAAAGTTGAAAACAAAAAATATTAATTGAAAAATATGGCAAAAATTTGGTACTATGAGGAGAACTTGGCGTCCAGCTTCTTCTTAACCGCCATTTCATCGAGGACCTGAAAAAGCAGATTTTAGTGAGATTTCAGCAATTTGTACTCTAAATAGTTTTAATTGTTTTGTATTTTTTAAGAGAATTCGCTAATTATAATACCAAAAATCACATAGATTTCCATTTTCTGGATTACATTGCTCGAGGTTTTGCCTTGCCAAGCCTTTAAAACGAAAATCGGACGAGAAGCCCGTTAAACTGGATAAAATTTGTCACTAAAAAGTAAAAAAAGTAGGTGTCAATAGGAGCAGATCGTTGTCAAGATTGAACTACGCGTGATTCCAATGAACACCCGTACCTCGCGCGCTCCTTTCGAGTTGGTACTATTTACATGTCGCTGTCCTTTTCAGGGGTTTATGCACATTTTATAGCTATTCTAACGGTTTCGCCAAGGCAATAACTTCAAAAATTTTTCACTTTAAGGTTCTTTTGAAATATCGTTTCCGGTTGTTGCCAGTATCATTAATCCAAACCAAGAAAATGTAATAAAACCCGTACCTCATTAACGTGCTTGTTGCTCGTCTCCGGGCACCACCACCACATGAATGGCAGGGAGATGGCCGTCGGGATGAGGAAGAGCAAGATGGACCAGCCTTTGATCTGAAAAAAATAGTTTATTGACTGATACCATTCATTTAAAAAATTAAACTCGCTGACGAAGCTGGTTTTCCAGGTAATGTTCCAGTAAATTTTGACACTTACCGCATTCCCAAGAGGGTAGAACGCGAACTCGATTCCGATCTTGGCCAGCGCCTCCAGCATGGTCAGATAGGAGGTGGCGTTAATGAGGAGGGACCTCGGGACAAGTTCAGCTGCATAGAATCGAGAGATGGAGCCGATGCCGCAGGCGGAGATGAGCAGCAACACGGTCAAGGCGATCATGGTGACTACCTGGAAATGCAGAGGTATTAAAGGTATCAGAAGGTATAATTTAGAAGAGATTAAGACGGTTCGGTTCCATTACTATAAAGCGAGCGTCTCTGTCTCTCTCTCTCTCTCTCTCTCTCTCTCTCTCCATCTCTCTCTCTTTCTCGCTGTCTCTATCTCTCTCTCTTTCTCGCTATCTCGCTCTCACTCGTCTCTCTCTGTCTCTCTCTGTCTCCTTCTATCCCTCGCTAAGCCGTCTCTCGCTCGCAGCTCACCTTTAACGACCCGCCAACCAGCGTGCAGATGAACATTGCGATGAGGGCGATGACGCAGACAAGCGTCGAGATGTTCAGCAGTGGCCGACGACCAACGCGATCCACAAGGAAAACGCAGATCAGGGTGGTTGGGACACGGGCGACACCTAAAAAGCGGACGAATTCCAGGTAATACGATAAATTACGGTATGTTTTTAGCGTATGAGCATAACCATAGGTATCCAACGTGAACTACCAAGGCTTACCAATAGCAAACGACAGCCAGATAGCCGTATCCATGTTCCAGCCTCCCAAATCGGCCAGCAAGAAGGTGGAATAGCTCCGGAGAGCACGAGCTCCAGTGAAAACGTAGACGACCTACAAATTTGAAAATTAGTATAAAACGGAAAGGTGTAAATTAAAGGGCCTCAGAAGCCAAATCAAAAAATCCCGTGGATTCAGCCTTCTTAGCTCCTTAAAAACCCGTAGGAATCTGAGCCGCAACGTTCGCTATCCAAAAATCATCGACTTGAACGCAATCTTTGGGGGAAAACTCATCAAAAAACGTTTTTGGGCGTACAAGGATTACCGTAACCGAGTCATTTTTTCTTTTTCGATGACTGCTGGTCCCTTTAAAACTCATAAATCAGACTCTACATACCTTAACAAACAATCCAATCCATGCGGCATGTCGGATGACAATCGAGGCCGGGTCCTTGGCTTTCCACGGCATGAACATGATCGTGATCCCGTTGTGCTGCAGCTTCACCTCGTTTTTGGTCTAAAAATCAAAAAATATTGGTAAAAATTGATGCAATAACATAATCAAGAAAATACATAATCCCGTTGGAAGCCCGAAAAGATATTTAAGCCCAAAATCAGAAAATCCCAAAAATTATACAAAAATATAGAAATCATATTATTTAGACTTTTCTCTTACCGGTCTGCCATAAAGCGAGGAGCGGACTCCGTTCTGTGGGGGTACGGTAATGGGAATGTGTTTTGGGGACCAACCTTCTTGTTCAGCTTCTTTTCACAAATCGCAATCTCCTCATCTAGCGACGGGTCCGACTCGTCGACGCCGTAGTAGGTGGCCAGGGCTTTCCGGGCCTAGAAAAATTAATGCATGCTTTTATCCTTGGCTTTACTCGCTCTCGAGCGTACTGTATTTTCTAAGCTGTAAAAATCGCGTTTTTGTAGCGTTTAAAATCAAGAAACCGAGATTTCAAATGTCTCTCTATTTCGCTCTCTCTCTCCCGCTCTCTCGCGTCTCTCTCCCGTCCCTCTCTCTCTCTCTCTCCCTTTCTCACTCCCTCTCTCACTCACGCTCTCTTTTCTCTCTCGCCATTCTCAAAATCTATACCTTTTTCAAGTCTCCCTCCTTCTCGATAATCGAGGCCGGGGCATCGTAGACGAAGATGAACATGAACATGGTCAGGGTCGAGATGACGATGGCAGGGACGAAAATCAACGGCCAAAGCTCGGCAGTAGAGAATGGGACTCCAGCTGCTTGGGTGGCTAGGGAGCCTGAAAAATGGTGTTTATCGTATCCTAACGGACTTTGACAGATTTCGAGAATCCTCTGTATCTTAAGGGTCTGGAGGAGCCTGGTATCAACTTCACCACAGTTTAATGTGACGTTCGAAAAAGGCCAATTTTATGCGTCGGACGCTTTCAAACGTACCCGTAATTCTTGCCTACCTAAACTCATGAAGAACTCCTGCATCGACGCCATGCGGCCCCGAATTTGTGGTGGAGCACATTCCACGATCCATACCGTAGCCACAACGCTATTGATCCCATTGGCAAAGGACCTTAAAAACACAGATTTATTCGAATTTGTTTAATCTTGGAACTTTTTATAATTCTCTGTAACGATTATCCGACTCACCAAATAAATCTGCCAACATACAACAGCTCGAACGCAGGCGGGATGAACTTGGAGATCAATGAAATGGCGCATCCGGGAATGTAGAGGAATGTGGAGAGGATGGCCGTCTTCTTACGGCCTAGAAAATGCTATATTTTATGGATCGTAGCTGTTTTTACTAAAGTAAAGTACGATTTTTTACGACTCAACCAACCAAATCTTTTGCACAAATACGGAGCGGCAAACTGGCCGACAATAGTAGCGATTGGGAAGGTGATGTTGAGGAGGGACCAGAGAAGGTTCTGAAAAATACTTTAAGGAAATATTTTAATGATGCTTGAGATCGAGTCCTCAAGAAACACTGCTAGCCTGCCATGTAGCCCTTTCCGCAAAGAATCCCTGCTAGCCTGCCCAATTTTCTCAAGTTTCTCTGCTAACCAGCTCGTGCCTTTTTCATTTCAATCAAGCTCCCATCGCTCTCGCTCTCGCGCTCTTTCTCTCTCTTACTCTCTCTCTCTCTCTCTCTCTCTCTCTCCATCTCTCTGTCTGTCTCCTCTCTCTCTCTCTCTCTCTCTCTCTCTCCGGCCCTAGCTTGCCGGCCCCTTCCAAACCAATTTTCAGTTTTGAATCTTGATATTGAACTCCTGATCCAGTCTCCCGAAAGTTTCTGATTTCAGATAAATATTTGGCTTCACAGTTCGCCCCAATCCGATTTCGAATGTGATCGGGAAGTTCGATGCCGACCCCAAAAAGCAGAAGAAAAAAGAGGCAAAAGGTAAAAAACGAAAGAGAGAGAGAGAGAGCCAGATAGTTCTTTTTGGAGCAACATCCACCGCCGTGTATAAAAACCAATAGGCAAACATTTAGGGCGCCCTCTGTGCGTGGCTAACTATGCGGAAAAACGCACGGCGCGCTACTATCCACGATTGGGGGCTATTACGGTTTCTGTTTGCTTTTTAAGAGGAGGTAGGCTAGCACGGCCGGAAAAAAAACAAGGCTAGAAATGCTAGAAAAAAATGGAAGGGCCTTTTAAAGCCAAAAATCATGCAAATCCGTCGGTGATAAACTGAAGCTTATGTGTAGAGGGAACTAAGGTTTTCGATTAGGCTTTAGCGTGGGCGTAGGTATCCGCTTAGGCTTGGCGTAGCTCAAAAAAAACACTCACCAATGTCGTATCAGACAGCACATCTCCACCAGTTGTCAAATTCCAGCTCTGCTGAATGTAGGCCTCGATCTCGGTGTAGGGCTGATTTAATACGGCAGCAATGTAGCCCTAAAAATAGTGTTAGATCTAGGAGAGAGAGAGCGAGAGAGCGAGAGAGAGTGAGAGAGGAGAGTGAGAGAGATCCAGAGAGAGCGAGAAAGAGAGAGCGAGAGAGCGAGAGAAAGAGTGCGTGAGAGGGAAACATTAAGCTTACCTGGTGGAATCCACTGCTCAAACACAATGCCAACGACAGGACGTGGATGTGCCAGGAGGGTTTCTGAAAATCTTGATGAACAACGCATATATTTGCTTATTGTTATGGTTTAGTTTATTTAACTCTGTTGCAACTTTGTTTTTATTTTTTGCATTAAAAATTCCGAATATCCTAGAACCACAATTTTTTTCGTTCCTGCGGATTACTGTAATCACGAAAAGTGCTTAGAATTAGATCTTGATATACCTAATACTGGTCTAGCAACTAGCAGAATTGCGTACGCGCCTAGCGTAACGTAGGTGTGTAATTATATAGCGCCATTGATTCACCTATTTGGGAATGTGCACTGCAAAGTACAAAAAAATACTAATGACGTATTAACGGTCACGTATTAAATATCATTATAACTGCAAAACTCACAAAATAAGCATCAAACAGCTTCTTGAAAAAGGCTTTGACGCCCCCAGGTCGTTCAGGCATATCGTCGAAGCCCTGCTGACTCTCCGTGTCGACTGCCATCCCGATTTTTTTTTGACTTCTTGCGCCTGGTTTCCGTTCTTTTCTCTTTTCAGGCCACAGTACACCCGGCTGGTAGGTAAATAGTATATAGGGTTCGGGAGTGCCGAGTTGACCCCTAGTAGGTTAGGTTAGTGTAAACAATATGTGTTGCGGCCGGCGGTTTTCCTTAGCCTGAAAAGGGCATAGTTTAGGGTGGTAGTTGAGGTCAAGGAAGTGAAAAACTGGCGAAAAAAATTTGGAAAAACGAGCGAAAGAGAGAGAGAGAGAGGGAAAAAGAGAGAGAGAGAGAGAGAGAGAGAGAGAGAACGAGAGCGGGAGACTGATTTTTTGTATTTTGGTATTTGGACCCGGAAACGGGCTAAAGTAAGCAATCCTCAGGTTTCAAATCCGATTGAAGGTATCTAAATTAGTCTAAGGTGCGCTAGTCAATAAAAACTATATCTACATTCAATTCAATGTTAAATAGCACTTAAATTAACAAAAAATGGTGGCTTAAAAATAGTTAGGGTTTGAGATGGGATGGCAGGGCCAACACTATGGAGTCTGAACAAAAAAAGCTATGGAGACGACTCAGAAAAGCCTTTTACGCGGTAACTTTATTTCATATTCAGACCCCGCCCACGATTTACCCATATTTTTCGGAATTTAAAATACAATTCATGTGATGACTCAAAAGTATCCGAAAAATTCTCGAAAAAGTTGGAAAAATGGAGAATAATCTTGTCGAAGCCCGCCTCCGCCCTTTCAACCCAAGCAACCTATAAATCAGCCTTGGCCGCATACGGTTTAGTTTTCGTGCGTCCGACGGGTGCAAAACCATTTGGTTTGCAAATCTACACGAATAAATATACGAAAAAACCAATAAAACCGATTTCTAGGGTCAGAATAACAAGATGCGGAAACCGGGGGCGGACGTTCGGTTCACTGCGTACAGGATCCGGGGAAAATGGAACGCCCTGGAATTTTTTCGGCGGAAATATTTTCGGGAATGGATGGTTGAGGAGCTTAAATAAAGTAAAAAATTTCTTTAAATTTTGAAACCACGAAACAAAGGTAATTTTTTAGTCAATTTATAGTGATTTTAACTTATCCAGCTTGAGCAACATTGCAGGCAAAATAACCAAAAAATGGAAGGAAGCTAAATATGCTTTGGAAATGTTTTGAATCAGAAAATTGAACATTTCTGAGTGCTGTCTGATGTTAATGATAACTCATAGAGCAATACAGACAGACCACCACGAGACATCACAACGTTCTCGAACACATCAAAATCGAATGACAAAAGAATTTCCCCCTGAACGAAAGAAAATTAATGAATGCCTCGATCAGGTTTCATTTTCGGTTAGACTAAACGTTACACTTGAATTTTTAAAAAAATAGAATTTGACAGCCGCGCCTTCGCCAAAAGTTGGGATAATCACATATGGAATCAAAGCCAAAACTTTGTGCAAGAAAATCCTTCGAGTAGTGTCTTATGACGCGGTAAATTTAGTATCGGATAATACAGTCTTTTTCGGAGAGCCAAAGATTAAAAATTACAGGAAAAAATTAAGATAAAGTCTAGCTAATAGTAATCAATTTTTTTAAATTTTCGAAGGCCGCTTTTCTTTTCTCAAGACGGCAAAATCTTATACCGTAGACGCGGGCTCGGTCGAATCAAAATGTCCAATCAGAAACTGTCGCAGCTTCTCAAAACCCAGGCAGACTAGTGAATTGTCTATGCATTAATGGGAAAATAGGGCCGAGAATTTGAGACAGATCATGTGAATAGGACGATGATAAGCCGCTTTACAAGCCAAGTCCAAAAAGGTTCAGGACCCGCCCAAAAAATCGGTCACATTGATGTCACTCCCTAGCTTGAATGCGCCCATCCTAGCCACCCCCTCTCACTTTATAATACCCATCCCAGACTTGAAGGGGGCGCGGGCGGGGCATTAGGCAAATGATACGGTAGGGGGTGGGGGGCTGGGGAGCGGGAGTTCAGCTGGGGTCGTTCCGGGACCACGCTTTCCACTGGCTCATCGTACCTGGGGAGGCCCTACCCTCTCCGAAATCGCGCTCCCTCGTGCCTTCCTGCAGCTCCCCCGCGCACCTCGATCCACGTTCTTTTTTCCTCCGGGAATGACCGATGGTATCGCATTGCTCTGAGGCCCATCCTCAGCCCTGCGCCTCGAACCGCCAGCCCGCCCACAAACAGATTTTTGCACAGACCCATCATCTGCTGCGGCCGGGGGAGAAAGAGGCCGTGAAAAGTTTGATTTTGGGGGAATTACAGGGCCTAAATTTAGCCTGAATTCTGGTGTGGACGCAGGATGTACGTGAACTTATCAAAGGAATGCTATCAACCCGCCAGAACACGGATTTCAAGCTGTAGCCATTACTTACGGACTTACTATCATTTGTGCCATTTTGTGCCATAGCTTTCTTTCCAACCTGATAAATTTTCTGGATGAGAAAATACGGATGTTATAAACTAACACCGAGAATTTAATGGTAAGCCGAATTCAGCATCTTACTCTCCGAACCAAACAAGTTGGTGAGACTGGAAACAGCTTTATATGAAAAGCAGTTATTCTGTAAGAGAGAAATTTGGCCTGCTTTTTTTAGGATGCTGCCGGAATGAGCGCCAGCTTTTTATGGCTTGCTGTAACTACCGTAATCCCGATTCATAAGCCAAATTCCATAAATTTTTCTATTTTTGATGCCAGCGTGTTGAATTCCGAAAGAGTATGCTAGCCGTTCTCGTATTTCTTTCCATTTTTCTATGGATTACTTTTTAAATTAATTTTTTCCTAAAAATAGAACTCGTAGAGTACCGTAGCCACACAGAGATCGTAAAACCCAGTGGACAAAATGCAGAAAAAAAACCTCAATCCGTCAAGTCCAAGAAATTTCACTTTTGGGGTCCGGTTACGGTATTTTCCGAAGTCTTAGAATTTAGTCATTGCAGATAATTTACTAGTAAGGACTCGAGGTATCTAGACGAAACGTTTTTGGCCTAATCCGAGTTTACACATCGATAAAACTAGCGCCAGGGTAAGCGTAAACCGTGTTTATCCGTTTCCGGCGTTGGAATAACAGGAGAAAGTTGCTAGGATCTAATCTGCATCTAATAAGTTGCTTCTAACAACGAAGCCTACGGTATTTGACGTAGAACTACAATAATTCGGGTTTTCCAGATACAAGCACAATTGATTTTTAGCGAAGGCGTATTTTATACTACCAAAATACTTTTTTCAAAAATTTTGCAATGCCAGCTGAAGCACTTTTGGTTGAAAATAAAACGCAAAATTTAAAAAAATGTGAAGGTTTAGAGAGGACGGCAAAAACAGCTCTTTAATGCAAAACTATACAATACATATCCTGAATTGCCGATTTCTGCCTGCTCCCGACCAAATATGCAACCCACCAACCAACCAGCAGAATATTGCGAAACAAAAGACAAGCGGGAAATAAAATATTTTGGTCTTATCTTGCGGTCAGGCTGCGGCTAGCTGGTCGCCTTATTGTGTTTGTCCTTTAAAGGTCCTTTTAAAGGGCGTCCTGTGTTGTGTTGCGTATTTATGTCCTCGTTCCCCCTTTTGGCAACCGGTTGCATTGTTTACAGCATTCATCATAGAAGATAGCATCATCACATCAGCATATTGCGACCACCACGTGGCGTTGACATATCGCCTCGGGGCAATTAATGGGGGAAGAAGGGTCGCCGTCTCTCTCTCTCTCTCTCTCTCTCTCTCTCTCTCTCTCTATCTCTCTCTCGCTCTCGCTCTCTATCTTTCACAATGGCTGATCCAATCAGACACCCGATCTATCGACGTCATCCATGCAAATCGGTTCTCTATAGCTTGTAACTTGATCGTTCTTTGAAGCCGGATGGAACTTGAAATTTGAAAGAAACATGGAAACTGCTAGTTTAAGCAAAATTTGCTTTTTTTTCTCAGAAAGGATAGAGCGTAAACGGCCTTTAAGCACGTTCGCACATTAATAACACCAATTACCGTATCCATTGTAAAAGGATTTGAATCTTTATAGTTGTTTCGTTTAATTTGTAAATGGTTGAAGAGACTACCGTAACCCTGGCCTCGTCCATCGGCGTTGGTTTTTCTGTAACTTTGGGCTTAACAACGTCTGACCAATGGTAAATACTTGTCGGCAGGGCTTCTCTCTCTCACTTTTTCTCGCTCTCTCTCACTCTCACTCTCTCTTACTCTCTCTCGCTCTTTCTCCCCTCAAAATAAACCTTGAAACCTTGAAAGCTCCCTTCACAAATACAGTACCTGGCAGAGGGGTCCTCAAATTACATTCCTTTCTCGCTGTCTCTCTCTCCCTCTCTCTCCCTGCCTCTCTCTCGCCCTATTGTTTGATCTACCAACGAAAATCAGGTCCAGACCGATTCTTCCTCCTTTTTTCAACATTTTCCGGTGCTCTATTGAATGAGCAGTGGGTGGAGGATTGTATGCGAGTGGTTTCGTTGATCTTCAGAATTCAGCACGTGTAAAGACGGTCACTCCCACGTTCACTTTCTCCAATGTGGGAATTTCTGTGACAGGGCGAATGAAAAGTTCATAGAGTCTGCAAAATCACGTGGTCGTTCATAGACAATTCGCGTAGTCAGCTGGCTGGAGAAAAACGGCGAAATTGTTCCCAAATGATCTCTGCTCGTTTGTTCTTGATCGTAAACATTCAATCAACTTATGATCACGGGAAAATTGCCAAATTCTAAGAAAAATATCTTCTAACTTGTCCGCTAGGTCACAAAGAACGGCTGTAAATTTGAAAATCCATAATGTTTTTTCACAACCTTTAATCGACGCGACAGAGCAAGTGAAAATCCCAAATAATCTCTGCTAGTTGCTGCTTGGTCATAATAGCCGAATGTAAATTTTTAAATGACTGAGAAAACCCCTCAAAAAATTTTCACAAAAATCTCCGCAAGCCAAACCTTCTTGGCCTGATTTTTAGTTTGCTGCTGCCATTTATTGCCATCTTGCTTTTTCATTAAAATGCAACCTGAACCGGAAAAATACCGGAAAATTCCTGAGAAACCTCTGCTAGCAGGCCCTTCAAAAATACATGACGTTCAAAGCATTATCATGGTTATTTTTCCCCAACCACTTTCTGCCCGAACACCTCATTACAGCCGACCTACCGTACCTGGCCCTGCCCAGGCGGGGCCTGAACGCCGGTGGTCAGACTAATCCCGGAAAAACCACAAAAAATCTGCCGTTAATGACGTCACATCGCGGGGGCCTGGGAACCCCCAGCATCCGATGTTTTCTAAAGTGCGCCCACCGACTTTTTAAGCGGCTTATTGCGTTTTGAGTGAGGATGGGGTGAGTCAGGCTATTGTGTTGATTCAGCAATACGTAAAAGAGCACAGGGCGACCAGCGAAACAGCCAGCCGACTGGGTGGAAAAAAAAACATTTTTGCTGTAACGCATTTTTAAAGGGACTCGCAAGTCGAAAAAATAATATTTGTAAAAATAGCACTAGCAGATTTTTTCGCATTTTTTGCTTTTATCCAATTGCATCTCTCGTTTTCTGTTGCTCCCTTTCTTTCTTTCTTACTTTCTTTCTTTCTTTCTTTCTCTCTCTCTCTCTCTCTCTCCCTCTCCCTCACTCACCCTCTCGTTTTTTCTTTCTCTCTGCCTCTTTCTCGCTCTTTCTGTCTCACCCGCTCTCGCTCTCTGTCTCTGTCTCTATCTCTCTCCGTCTCTCTCTCTCTCTGTCTCTCCCCCTATCTCGCCTTGAATCCATCATTTATTCGTGACAATCAACACATAAACGGGGATCTTCGCAATTTCAGCGGTGTTTGTGACAAAATTCGTATACATCATGATGTTGTACGGAATGCTGAAACTAAGTCATTTTGTTAGAATATTTATGAACTCACTATTGGATAACCTTAAAATAGGCAGTGATAGCTATCGTTTCCACTAGAATATAGGTGAAAGCGATGGCCAGGCGGGTGTCGACGTTAATCTTCAGACGGCTCATGGCTGCCTAAAAGTTGAGTTCAGTTTTCTAAAAAAGAAATAAGACTAAAAAAAAAAGAAAAAAGAAAATAAAGCCACAAAACTGACGCCCTCCGTCAACTAGTTACCAATTCCGTTAAAGCTGAAGCAAGTAACTATTACTTACCCTCCGAACTGATTCTCCAGTCCTGTTCGTCATCGGGTCGACGATGAAAACGGCTGATGGTGAGATGGTAGAAGGAGCTAGACGGAAAAATCAGTTTAAGCACGCCTTTTCCGACCTCCTTTGCTAAACCGAGGCGCCGCAGGAGCCGTTTTCCCCAAGATCTTCATCTTGTACAGCTTGTAGATGATAGCGGCGTCGGTGAGGAACAACATGAAGAACATTACGATCTGGAATTCAGCTTCTCTCTCTCTCTCCCTCACTCTCTCTCTCTATTTCTCTCTCTCGCTCTGGCTCTCGCTCGCTCTCTAGCTCTCTCTCTCTCACCTTCAGCCAGTAATCGAACAGCTCAAAGTTATTCTCCATTTCCTGCTTTTCAGGTAGTATGTTCCAATAGTATCCAGGAATTTGGTAGACCAAACAATTACACAGGGTTTCGTACAGTGTAGTGTGCACTGAAAAATCATTGATTACTGCGAATTCGACTGTTTATGTAAAATTTACCTAAAAATAGACCTTTGAATCCCTAGAAAAAACGCACCTGTAGCTAACAGAATAGCAATCCCGATGCAAAAGCCAGACTTCCACCTCGTGAAGCCACGATAATGCCCTGGGGTGTAGATCGCGATTAGTTGTAGGATGGAAATGAGGCAGAAAATGTATGTCTGCAGCCAGGTGCGGATCAGCTGTATGAACATGAACAGCTCGAGGCCGATCTCGCCTAAAATCATGGAATCACTAGATTTTAGGTTCTAAAAGCGGTCGTCTGCTACCGAAAATTGGGCAAATTATTTTGCCATCAAGAAAAATTAAAAAATTTTTTTTTACCGAACGTCTCGAACTCGGCGATTTTTGCCGCATAGTCGTGCGCCGTCGCCAAGATGATGAAAACCATATCGACTACGACGAGCAACAAATTACACGCGCTCAACGGGTTGTGGTCCTGAAGTACGGTAAGAATACCGAAATTAGAATTTGGTTTCTAACTACTTTAGACGATTTATGTCGTGAAACGGATGAAATAAATACTTTTCTCAAGCGCTGAAAAGCCCAAAACCAATCCAAGATTTATGCTAATTTCGATAGAATACAGAACGCTACCGTGCCGTACGCTACAGTAGGCTAAATTCCGCGATTTTCCAACTTACGGGTTGTCGCAAAAGCCTTCGGAGTGCGTAGTAATATGCGTACATTATAATAAAACGTATTATGAGCTCGATCCATTCAAGAATCGAAATTTGCATTTCTAAATTTCTAGTTTGTGACCAAAACTGGAAATTAGAAAATCCACAAAAATGAGTATCTGGCTCCGGCCAGCCAACTTCGGAAAAATTATTGTTTGGGAATATTTTTCCCAGCCGCACCCAGGGAAGCGGAAGAAAATTTTTTGGAACCGTAAAGCAGAAAGCTAAAAAATGGCGCGGAATTTATGTGGTCGGGCAAACTTGTGGCGAGAATTTCTGAATTAAGGGTACATGGTTGTGGGAATTTTTGCATCTGTTGCCGTGTTGTGAAAACACGTTTGCGCACCCACGCTTTATTACGAGAGACCCGACAAGGTTTTTAGGCTAGACTAGCCTGTACTTAGTGCCACTTTGGACGCGTGGATGCCTTGTGACAGCTGCCGATTCTAGCAAAAAACATTGTTTTTAACGTTCAAATGATTATTCCAATCTAAGCAAATGGTACTAGTCTTTTAGCGGGGGGCAGCCTTTTGTAGTAATCCTTGGCGGCCCTATAAGAACATATTAACCGTTTTATAGCATTTGACAGCGTTTTCAGATGCAAAACGGAACCAAAATGGATAAAAATTGTCATAAAACTTTGAATTTTGCGAAAAACTGTCCCGCAAATCAACCAATTTTTTCAAATTCCAAGTTTTTGCATATCTTTTAAATTCCTGAATTTCGAGAATTACCAGAAAAAACATAGTACTATTAACAGATAGGTAGGTTTGGGCCAAAAGAATTTACCCCCCCTCCCCCTCGTTAACAGTCCAGTACCAATAAAAACAGGATAACCACCAAACTGCAGGGAACTACAAAAATACAACGCACTATCATTATAGATTAAGTTTTTGAATGGGTATCATAATGTCGAAATTTCATAATGTCAAAATTTCATAATGTCGAAATTCAGAATGTCGAAATTTCATAATGTCGAAATTCAGAATGTCGAAATTTACATAGGCTAATATTACCGGTGAAACCGCCAAATCCTAGCCAAAAAATTTTTTCGATATTCTATTTTTTTTATCTTACCAGGGTTGAAAAACCGCTTCGCGGCTTTTCAACCCTGGCCCCGTCCAGGACCGGTGTAAGTCTTTAATTTGCATGTTTCTTCCTGAATTCTAGCAAGAAAAAGTGAAAAACGGCTCCTCTGTCCCTTTATATAGGCTCTTCCTACTTCCGGCGTACGCTAATTTCCCCTAACAAACAGGGTTTTACAAAAACCTATTTTTAATAGCGAAAACGACAATTTTTCAAAATTTTTATGTTTGTGCAGTCGATTCCGGACCATTCTAAACCTATTGTCGTTTCTTCCCTATCCAAAAAACCCTTTCCCGAGGCTGTAGGAGCGGAACATCCTAACGGAAGTGCATGCAACGATTCGAAAATTTAACTATGGGTTGGACAACATTTTTTTGCCTAGAATTCGGGGAATTTTAGCTTATGTAAATCTTGATATTCTGAATTTTGACATTCTGACATTTCGACATTATGAAATTTCGATTATAAAATTTCGACATTATGAAATTTCGACATGATGAAATTTCGACATTGTGAAATTTCGACATTATGAAATTTCGACATGATGAAATTTCGACATTTTGAAATTTCGACATTTTTATATTTTTGCTCTTGTCAGTGAGTTATTTTGCCGGAAATTCAGGGCCGACGCAGTCAAAAATTGCGCGTAATGAAAGCAGATAGGAAACCAACCGAAAAATAATTGTTTTTCAAAACCATTAATTTCCGATTTGAGCCCAGTTTTTACCGTCAAAAATCTTGGAGAATCGACGTTGCGTGAAGGTGGTGAAGATGGGATGCGTTCTTATCGTATCCAGTATCCAGATACGCTTCGGGTTCCTAGGAAAATATTTTTCGTTGGTGGCGTTGGCGTACCTCGAGGGAGTTAAGGTATCCATTTTCTTCGTCCTAAACCTTGCCAATTTCAAGATCAAAATTCGAAAGCAAGAAGGGGATGAGAGAGGAGAGGAGAGAGCGAGAGAGAGCGAAAGAGAGAGAGAGAGAGAGAGAGAGAGCGAGTAAGCGAGATAGAGGGGTAGATAGAGAAATAGAGAGATACCAAGTCGCGATTCCCCGACTTTCAGACTGCAACGTACCTTTAAAAGCAAGTTTCTATGTTATTTCCCCCGATTTCCGCTTTGCGTACATCACGCACCCATCCCCCGCGATTGCGACACACACTTCAGAGATTGCGACGCGGAGATGGACGACCGTTTTTCAGGGCGCCCAATTTCAGGCCGCGCAACAGTAATCTCACGTAGCCATCGCCGCCCACGCCCGATCCGCCCTTTTACGAAGAGCGAGCGAAAAGCCGTCCGGAAAGCACGATTCCGGACTCCGGATCGACATTTGCACTCGAGTCAAATTTTTTTTGAATGACCTTATGCTGCAAAGAATCACTGCTAGTCTACCCAAATATTATTTTAAAAGCCAGAAAAAACTATCTTAAGGAATTCTGATTTGATATTAGTTTATTTTATACCGGATTTGCTATTATCCATGATTATTTATTCTAATAGCTTTGGCTTTCGAAAATTTACGGTCTCCAAAAGCCTCGGCTAGGCTTGGCCTAGCAACTCGGGTTTTGGCCACTGCAGGAATTACTAGACGGCCCTAACTTTGTCAAGAGGCTCCACCGAGGGCCTATTTTTGTTTTGGTGAAATATAATTTTTTCGAAATCTCATTTTGCCGAAATATCATTTTTCAAAATGTCCGTGGGATTTTCGCTAATTGAAATTTCTGGGCATCTAAATTCCGACAAAATGATATGATATGATGACAAAATGATCTCATCCGAGATTGCGATTATGAATAATCTGTGCTAGTCTACGATCGTCCGCGTGTTAGTCTAAATTTCCAAAAAATTTTTGCTAGCTTGCCCTAGCTTTGTCCCCAGGTTCCTTCCAGATTTTCTAATTTGAAATGATCTCTGCTATTCTTCCAGGCTCTGCAAGTTCGGAGAATCGCTGCTAGTTTACCGTTGTTTGTTGTGTTTCGAGCACTGACTGATCCCAATGTTTGCAAAAATCATACCCCAGAAAAACGGCTTGTGTTGCGGCCAGTACTGGATTGTCCTTTCCTCACTGTATCTCTGCCGGCTTGCCTTCACGGATGTTGCGGAAGTGCCTATATGCAATTTCCGATTCCGCTAAGAAACGCTGCCAGCTGGCCTTGCCCGTGCTCAATTTTTGCAATTTATTAATTCAATTTTTTTACAACACTTTACGAATCGATTAAACCTTTTTCGGCTTCCTTTTCGTCTAGTTCCGACTAACCCTTTGCCATCGCCGGCATCTCAACCCCAACCAATTCTTGTACTTCTAATTCCCTACAACATCTCCGGCCACCGTTTTTCCAAAAAAGAACTGTCTATAGGCCGGACACGAACTTATTTTGGTGTTTTTTCCGGCTCGGTAGATTTTATCTGCCCTTGCCACAGGGCACGTCCATGCCATTCCCATGCGGCGGCCCCCGCCGTATCCCCCGGAATTTTCAGTTTTCCGCGCCAAAAAACATGGTGGCGCGGTTGAGTAGTAGGTGGCGAGCGTAGTTGCATTCTGGATATGTCGCCAAAATAACTCCCTTCAATTTGCCATTTTTAACATTTTTAAGGTACCATTAAGGCACAGTTCTAGCATTTTTTGGAATATCGGAGGTTTCAAAGTGCTTAACTTGCGTTTAACGCTTAACTTGCGGCGGTTTTTAGGATTAGCATAGCAAACAACATTCAGAACTCGAATTTTCGAAAAATTGGTTCTTGGGAAAATTGATTTTTGAAAAGGTTACTTCGAAAAACCATTTTTAAGGCTATCTTGTTTTAATAAAAATTCTGTGCCACGCTGAATTTGCATCAACATTCGTATGTCGTGATTTATTTTTAGTTTACATGTTTCATTTTTATTATTTTTAATCTTTACGTTCATGGTTTTTTTATTTTAGATAATAGATTTTTATTGTGATATTTTTAGGCTAAGCCATGAAGAAAGACCTCAAATATGCTGCCATTATCATTTGTTCTCTGATCGGCTGCCTGGCGCTGTATAAAAATTGGGAATTTAAGAAAACCGAAGGTACGCATTGTCATCATAATTTTAATTTACGCATTTTTAGAAGTATTTTATTTCACCGCATCAGATTTGGAAAATGATGAGTTTCACGATTTTCGGCCTTATCCATATGCTAAAAGTGTGGAGATTCAGAGGAGTAATGAAAGTACGTTTTATTGGAGACGAAGCGACAGCGAGAAAGAGAGAAAGAGAAAGAGAGAGAGATAGAGAGAGATAGAGAGAGAGAGACAGAGAGAGAGAGAGAGAAATGCTAATCTACATTTTTTAGCAGCAAAAATCCCAATCGCTATTGTTATAATGGTCAAGGATAGTTTCAATGATGAGAATTACCGAATAGCGGTGAACTCGATTCGCTGCTATGCGGAGGTAGTTTAATTGTTAGTTATTTAAAATACAGAATTATTTTCATAATTCCATAGGGAATTTTTTATATAAACAAATTATTAAAAACGAAATTCTAGGTCCAAGAATATGCCTATTTCTACATAGACTACAGCAAAAATCAGACGCTGCAGAAGATGTGTCCTCAGGAAGACGTGAGTCCTGCTCTTGCTCTCGCTCTCTCTCGCGCGTCTTCCCTTATCTTCTCCTCCTCTCGCTTTTTCCGTCACACTCTCTCTCATCCTTTTTCAGTTCCTCTTCGCTCGTCACTGCATCATGGTCGATTTAATGAAGCGAGAACCATACGATTGGTTCCTATTTTTCGGGGCTGATAACGGAGTCATCAACCAATCGGGTATAACGTTTTTCAAGTAATTCTTTAAAACTTAGAATCGAAGAATACATCCCCGAAGAGCCTACGGTAAATGTGATGTTCTACAACCGTTTTTATAACGACGAGATTATGGCGGATTCGTATTTAATACGGTAACGAACCGACTTTTAATTTGGCTAAATTTTATTTAGCTAGTTACGAGAAAATTTAACTAAATTTAGTGAGTTTTATTATTTTCAAACCTTAAAATCTATGATTTCCTCAACCTCTGGGTGGAGTACTACAACATTACGAAGGACTACGAATGCAGTGGAACGGATAATGGCGCGATTCAGGTCGGAAATATCTGTCATTCTTGAATAACCCTTTTAATTCATAGTTGTATAATACAAACTATTCAACTTAATCAATCAGCTTTTTTACTTAATTCTAGGCGGTAGTGCTCGAGTTCTTCGCGCCAGAGTTGAATCGTTGGAATACGTACTGCCAGAAGATGTGGTGGAGGGGGGGAGAGAGAAAAGAGGAAGAGAAAGAAAGGCTGAAGGGAATAACGAAAATAGAGAGAACAGAGAAAAGCCAGAGGGAGAGAGAGAGGAAGGGAGGGGGGGGGGGAGGGGAGGGGGAGAGGTGAGGCGTGAGGGGGGGGAAGCGGAGAGGGAAGATAGAAGCAAGAGAATGAGCTAGAGTGAGCAAGACATCAAATTTTCAGAAAATACGCCGATCTCTTCCTCTACGAAGCTTGTGCTCAATATTTATTAGCTCAAATCCCGAAAGAGGTGCTTGCCCAGCGAGGCTTCAAGTTATACGAAAGGTGTGTTTAGAAGTTGTTTTTTTGATATGTAATTTTAGCATCTAAATCCCTGAAATTATTTTATGGGTTTATCTTTGACTACAGGGTGCTGAAAATTAGTTGAATATTTAAAACCCGCTGCACTCACGGGATTATAGGATCATCGAATGGGCCGAAGCGGTCCAAGCGTAGTTCCCCGTTCCTCTTTTTGAGTTTTCCCGCCCACGTGGGGACGTCAAACGACTCTTTTCTTTCTCGGCCACATCATCGTGTAATATGCAAATAAGTCATCGAAAACTCGAAATCTGGAATAGGTTAAACAATTTGTCAATTTTCAGGGCAAGGTTGGTCCCGTGACGGCTGGGTGACCGGGACAAGGTGGTGCGAGCGGGATTTGTTCTTTCATGGTTGGAAGAAGGAGTACGTAAATTTTAGTTAAGATTATGTTAGAAAATTTAAATAAACGAATAACGTTATCAGGAATTTTTTTTAGAAAATTAAACACCGAATGGAAGCTTCCGTTCATCGCTGATGACTTTTTCGACAAAACATGTACGCCGGGAGAGTTCACGAGGTGGAAGTAAGTCCAAAAAGGCTATATTTTTACCATATCCTAGCTACAATTCCCACTACAAAGCCGACTGTCTTGACGTTGATTTGGAGATGCACGTCTTTTTCGAGGAGGCCAGACGAAAATATTATAAGGCGCTGCGAAAGCTGCGCAAGCTGGAAATGTTCCCCACCAAAATCTATGAAAAATACGGGTTGTGATTTACCGATTATAGGATGTACATAAATACCTTAGATCTCAAAAAGCGAAGAAAAATCGATAATACCGCAAACTACACACTCTCTTACTAACTCTCTCGCTCTCTTTCTTCTCTCTCTCTCTCTCTCTTTCTCTCTCACTCTTTTTCTCTCTCGCTATTTCTCGCTCTCTTTTTCTTTCTCTTTGCAGTCACCATTTTGCATTTATCCATTTCTAAATACATTTCTTCTTTTCTATTTGAAAATTCCGTACCTCACCGCCAGGCCGTGCGCTTTCCAAAAGTTGTTGTCGAGCACTATGCACGCGGCGATTTCAACAACCCTTGCAAAAGCCCTATTTGGCCGACCCAAAAATCCGCTCTCCGTGTTGAAAAATCAAAACCTCAACACGCGCAAATCGGCTGATCATCGAAGAGCGTGGGCCCGCTGAGCGCCGATTTGCATAATTTCTGAACGAGACCAGGAATGGGTTTAAAATACCCCAGGAGAACGGGGGAATACGAGAATTCTCGCCCACTCTGCACAACCTCGTGATGTTTGTCAGCATCACAGCACTGATTTTCTATTTTTGCCTTTTGGATTTTGGCCTGGGCGTCGATCAACTAATTTTTGTACAAACGGTGGGTACGGTGGATTGGTTTTCGCGAAGTTAGCTACCATGCACTACGCGATCTTGCGTAGAGTTGCGTAGAGCCACTTAGCGGAACTTGCGTAAATTTTCGAACTTTGCGTGGCGTTGTGTTGCGCCACTTTGTTAACAGTGCTGCGTATCTGTATCTAAAGTGTGGAAGGACATTTTTTTGCAGCTTAGCTCCGTAGCATTCAGTTGCCAATGGTTGCGCAGCATTTCGTAGCGCAAAGTAACGTAGCTAATTGTTGCCAAGTTTTTGCATATTTCATTTCGGTGCGTAGTGATTTTCCGCTCTGCGTAGTGTTCTGTACAATTGCGCATTCTTGCGTACGCGTCTGCCGATTAAGCAATGGTAGGTAGCGCTACAGGGTTAGCGTAGCGTTGCGTTGTGTTGTTCTGGTTAAGATACGTACGGTAGAATTACGTCATTGTATTGCATGACGTAGCATCCTAAAGTGTCACAGAACGTTTTGTCACGCTGTCATTACGTAACATGACGCAGCGCTATCTGGCGGAGTGGTGTTAATATGTAGCGTAAAGTAAATCACGTAAGGTTGCGTCAGATCGCGTAGCGTAACTTAATTGCGACCGGGATCAGTTGAAATAAAAGCTCTTTATTATTCTGATGTTTTAGGTCTGGCGCCACGGTGACCGTACCCCAGTTTGGGACTACCCCGGAGACCCGAATGCCGATTACAAGTGGCCGGTTGGGCCTGGCGAGTTGACGCCGGTTAGTTTTTTTTTTGTTTAAATTACAATTACCAGTTTGGCTTAGCTAAGGCATAATCTGAAACGCCATGCTGAAATTTAGCGCGGCGAGGAGCAACACAAAGTGCTGGGCGGCATCTTACGGCAGCTGTACGCCACCGGCCAGAATTCCTTTCTGAATCCAAATTATGATGAAAGAGGTATTGATTAATTCCGAAAAAGCTCCCTAGGCCTAAAAATTGGCCAAATTCATAGCTACAAACTACAAGCTATAAAAAAATTAACCCGAGATAGAGCAGAAAATTCAAAAAGTTAATGAGATATTTTTGCCTCAGTGTGAGAATACCTTCCGAAGCAAATTTTTCCATTTTGATTTATAGAAATTGTTACGTTTGCAAAATACACCCTGTAAACGCTACAAATTATGATTTGTTTTTCGCAGATTTACATCCGGTCCACCGAAATGCCGCGAGCCATAGATTCGGCAAAAGCTGATATGCAGGGCTTCTTCCCGGACTTGACGGCCGGCAACGTGGAAGAGTAAGAGCCGGTTTTTGCCGTGTCATTTTCCGTTTTACAGACCGGCCTACCGATCCAGAATTCCGATTCACACCGAGGACATCAAGACCGATTTTGTAAGTATTCAGATATAATTTTTGAAATGAATGAAGGGGCTTTCATCCCAGATTGTCCGGGTCACGATCGTGCGCTTGTTGAATATATCGATCGGATCGAGGCGCCGGTGCTGGCCAAGTATCAGGTACACTTTAAATATTTTATGAAGATTAAGGGGTGCAATTTTTCGAAAAACATTTCTATACTCTTTTAAATTATATTAACGAATCTTCCTGGATCGGCATATAAAATCATCTTTGACGAACCTTATAATTTAGGATTTTCAGGATTTACTCGACCTGATCCACGAAAATACCGGCCTCAACATCAGCCTGCACAACTGGGACCCATATATGATTTACGATCTTTTCCATATTCAGGTATGTCGATCATTTTCTTACTTCTATCGAGGGCAGGCTAGCCGAGACTCTTGCGGATTGGAGCCACGACCGAGATGCTAATTTATTCACATTTTAGAGGGACCTCTACCACATGCCAGTTCCGGATTGGTTCACCACACAAGTCCAATACCGTACCAAGCAGTTGGCCATCTGGAGGGTCGACGCGTTTTTGGGATACGGAAATCCGCACTCAGTGGAAGTGGCGAGGTTTAGAGGTGAGAAAGGAGAGAACGATAGAGAGAGACAGGGCGAAAGAGAGAGAGAGAGAGAGAGAGAGAAAGAGAGAGAGAGAGAGTGAGAGAATGAGCGAGAGAAAGAGAACAGAAAATTAGAAAATCCTAAATTCCCAAATTCCAGGCGAGCTCCTCAAAGAAATGCTGCAACGTATGGATGATAAGCTGGCTTGCGCCCAGAATCCACAAACCCCAGGATTGAACTGTACCTTCCTGGCACCCTTAAAATTCTATGCATACTCAGCGGTAAGTGTAAATGCTTGAAATTTGGATTTTCTAATTTTTAGCACTGTAAACTTTGGAAATATTTTATTTTTGAATTTTTAGCACGATCTGACCGTAGCGAGCTTGCTCGCCTCGTTGGGCAGCTACTTGTCAATTCCAGGTATGAAAAAGACTAGATTTCGTATTTCTACAATTTTCAGGCCGTTTCCTACACTACACTGTATGCGCAACTATGGAATTGTGGATGAGGGACGGGGTGCCGTATGTTAAGGTATTGTAAATATAAAATATTTATTTAAATAAGATCATGTTAAAGTAGTGCGTTTTAAGATCCTTCTACGCTCCACGCCGTGGGGAAATTTCCACGTCTTTACGCCGTTCACCCCCGGATGCCCGGAGGCTCCATTTTGTTCATTATCGGTAAGCTTTTAATCGTTTTTTCATAACTTATAACGAAACTTTAAGGGTACGGTAAGATGAGATTCTTTCAAAACATCCTAAAACATTTACAAAACTCCTTATTTTAGACCCTGAAAGACCGGAGCGCGCCGTACTTGCCGAAGAACATCACAGCTGCCTGCGGAGTCGCGTAGTATACATCTAGAAATGCGGTCATTAAAGCGCAACAGACGGGATCTCATATCTATAAATATTTGCTGAAAAATGATCGAAAATAAATTGTACAAATGGACGCATATAAAAAAAACCGGTTTAAAATGTCGAAGCCGCCTTGAAAACAATCCAAAACTTGCCATTTTTGTCCTGCTTTTGAAGAGAAAAGGTCGATGTCTACTTCTTGTAAAAATTCAGCTTATAAAAAGCACTCCCACTACAGTAACCCTGCGTTGACGTCGGAGTTCTTTGTAAAAATTTAGCATGCGCGCAAAAATCGTGCCCCGCGCTGTGTAAGTTCGACAAGCTGTGATTTGCATGGTTAAGCCTGGTGCGCGGGAGCGCTGGCTCCATTTCGCACCCCCGCCTGTACCCCAGACTAGAGCGCGCGGTGGCTGCACTGCACCATTATATGCGGACTCGGAGATGGCCGACGTGAGATTGATTAGTCTGCCCGAACCCAGTGGCGCCTGGCTCGATGGTGCATCTTTTGCACCCCAGACGCCGACAGAAATGTTGCAGGGATTTGGGAAAAAATTGGGTCGGATGATACTAATAAGGATACGTTTTTTGATGGGAATAAAGATGTACATTTCGTAGCCGTGGACGCCTAGCTTTCAGGGTGTCATTTGTTGCATTGCGCCCTGGTAAACTGTAGTTTTTCTTATAAATAACGATCACAAGTCTAATCGGCGTATATAAACAATCCACGGTGTTCATTTTCAGAGTAGGCCGCTTATCGCTTTCGTTTTAGCATGTGTTTTTACGGGTTGGCTTGACTACACAATTCTACAGATTTGACTGAAACAGTACATGCTAAATTCAGGTATGAGGCTTGTATTTTTACTCGCCGGTATTGCGTCCATTAATGTATGTACGGCGAGGTATTGGTTCCGGCCGTCCGGGGTCAAACCGGAAGGTTTGTGGAGTTTCGATTTAAGAGATTCACGTTTTATTGATGCGGTATTTTCATAGAACCAGGGCACCAATTGCTGAGAAACTGGACGTAAAAATCTGCTAATCTGTTGCCGTTAACCTTAACAAGTATTTTTAACACACTTGACAACGCTTTAGTTTGTGGAATCCAATTTCTAGACTGCATACCGGGCGAGGAATTCCACCGCCGCCATGGACCATGCGATCGTCAGATCTGCGGAAAATGGGGGGTAAACGCCAAGAAAACCTCAAATTCCTTTTTAAAAAAACGAAGAATTTCTAAAAAAATCGGTTTTTGCGGGTTTTGTTGTCAATTCAACGAAGCATTTAGTTCGCTTGCACGCGCAACCTTGTGTTCGACATTTGCCTTTGTAAGTCAGGCCTTGTGAGGAGGGCTGATGGAAGATGCACGAAACGGGAGGAATGTACGCCGGAGGAAATGCGAACGCCACGTGGTTGACGCCCGGAATGGGTGGCTTAAATAAAGGCCGTATTACCCAAAAAGGACACCGCGAGAATAAAAGAAAGCTGACGTCCAAAATACATGCGAAAAACAAATAGCAAAAAGCCTACGACACTCGGGATTCCCAAGCCGTCTCCGATCCAAGTACTAACCGAGCCCAACGTTGCTTAACTTGGCAGATCGGACGGGATGCCGTGCTTTCAACGTGGTATGGTCGTAGGCGAGGGTCTGGGGCCTTTTTGCTGACTTTGAGCTCTATTACGGACCGCCCCGGTTATTCGTACCAGAATCCTCTTTGGTCCATACCCCGCTTGATACGAAATTTACATCCAACATCCAAATACCACTTCCGGTTCCCCAAACTATCTCCGTCTGGCCCACTGTTTTGAATGACACCCTACAGTACCTGTAATTGGGTACCTACCAGAAAGTGATGATCCTCGATCATGAAGGAGGAGATTCTGTGCGGAGGCCCGGCCATTGCACTCCCGGCTGGGCTGAAGCAACACGATCCTGGACTAAGGGACCGTGTACTTTCCAATTTTTGCGTGAGGGGTCCCAGGCGGTTGCGGGGACCCTGCTAATAAAGAAGTGAGAGCTTGAGGTATTTCTCATTCACTCTCTCTCTCTCTCTCTCTCTCTCTCTCTCTCCCTCTATCTCTCTCTCATGTATCCTGATTTGTGCACTCCCTTTGGGGGGAATGCGTTCCAAAATTTGTTCGAAACACTCTTTCGAGGAGGTCTCGGGTAAATGCTAACCCCCAAACTTGGGTAATTAAACCGAAGCTGTGGAGGGGTGGGGGCTTTTCTGTCCTATCCTGGTAGGAGATAGCGTTCTCTGACAGGGCAACCCTCCAAAGAGCGAGCATCTGCTGGTCTGCTACCACCGCTCCTTTTCCTGTACGATCAGGTGGTCCTCATCGTCTGATACCTCTAACTCTATCCCAATCCCTAGCCTCCCCCATCGCTTCACCCACCCTCCCGTTCCCCCCTTCGCCTACGACCATACCACGTTGAAAGCACGGCATCCCGTCCGATCTGCCAAGTTAAGCAACGTTGGGCTCGGTTAGTACTTGGATCGGAGACGGCTTGGGAATCCCGAGTGTCGTAGGCTTTTTGTCGTTTTTAGAGGGTAGAAAGTACTTTTGGGCATTACGGCACTGTTTTTGTAAACCCTGATGCGCGTAGACAGATTTTTTTGCTTAAGAATCCCTAGGAAATTAGTTAATCAAATTATTCCAAAGTGTTATATCCGAATTCTCGTACGAAAAAATCGGAAAACCATGGAAGAGGAAATTTGAAACAAAAAGACAATTCGCGTTATGTCGATTTCGATACCTAAAAAGCCATACTTTTCACGCGCAGACCAGCGACCCCTTCAGACGATCATTGTCCCGTTGAAGACCAAAAAATCGGGCAAAACCCGCCCATCCGAATGGTCACAATCGGCGCCTAAAAACAAAATGTGCGCTTTGCATAGATTACGAAGATTACGTCGATGATCATCAATGTCGAATAAAAAAAATCTGTTCGCCTGGTGGGGTCGAATTATAATCCTTTCATGGGGTTTAAAAGGCGCTTCCCAGAAACAATGCGAACATAGCAATCACCGAAAAATGGTACAGTATTCTGGGATTTTATTACTTTCGCAAATGTGGAATTTTATTGGAGCTGAGGATCGACTTATTTTTGTTCAAGCGGTATGTTGGGACTGCGGTATAACCTTGTTATTATACGAAATGAAGCTACTGCAGTGCTGTTAATTAAAATGTGGATTTAAAAAATCCTTATTTTAAAATAGAAGTTTTAAATAGAATTTTAAAAATGCTTAAAGTGAACTTCTTTGTGAATTACAGTATGAATAACGACAGTTTCGTTAATTAAGTCTTATTCAAACACTGCCATATATTAAACATACCGGATCGTCGAAAATTCAGAGCGTTGATTTAAACTTTTTTCCCTTTTATTACGCGCAAAAAGGGCGCGGTAATCTTTGGAATTCAAGGACAAAATTAATTTTAAGATAAAGAATTGTTCGTTGATTTTTTGTTATTTTTTAAATTTTTATTTCATAGTTGAGTTTGATAATTTTGACAATTTTCAGGTCTGGCGCCACGGAGACCGTACCCCAGTCTGGGACTACCCCGGAGACCCAAATGCAAATTATTCGTGGCCGGCCGGGCCTGGAAAGCTGACACCGGTTTGTTCACGTTTATAACTAACTGTTAACTGTCTCTATGTCTTAACAGCTTTCGAACATCTTTTATGATCATCCGACCCCATCGTTTTATTCGGAAAATCTAGAAAATAAGGAAAATAAAAATTAAGACGATGTTTCAGCGTGGAGCCGCACAGCACAAACGTCTAGGCGGGATTCTAAGAAACATGTACGCTTCTGGAAATCCTATTTTTCTAGATCCGAATTACAATGAGCAAGAGGTGATTTAAATAGAATTTTTTCACAATCGCTGTCATTTTTTCACACTTTCTTCAATTTTCATTTTGATTTTTCAGATCTTTCTTCGCTCTACCGCCTTGCCGAGAGCAATTTCCTCCGCTCAAGCCGATATGTCAGGATTTTTTCCAAATCTCGGGAATGGTAGCTTACAGGAGTAAGTAAATAAGCGAAGCTAAAGTTTTTGGCCTCAGATTTTACCCGTAATTAGGTGTTCAATGTACGGGATGGGTCGATTCCGCGCTTTCCAGTCTTTTTAAGAACCATTTCAAGGAATTTGAAAGCTTTTCAGACCCTCCTACCGAGGCCGCATCCCGATCCACACGTTTCCGGTCAAAACTGACCCGGCTTTTGTACCCTCCTGTCCGAATTACGATATTAAACAGCAAGAATATATTGACTCGATGCGACCGGAAGTGATGAGGAAGTTTGGGGTACGTTTTCAGGCAGTTTCTCCGAGAAAGATACAAGTTTTAGCACCTGATTGATCTTATCTACACCAAAACCGGGCTGAACGTGACGTTGAACAGCTTTGACCCTTATAATATTTACGATTTGTTGCATATACAGGTGAAGAGAGAGAGAGAGCGAGAGAGAGAGAGAGAGAGAGAGAGGAGAGCGAGAGAGATAGAGCGAGAGAGAGAGAGAGAGAGAGAGAGAAAGAGAGACAGAGCGAGAGAAATCCATTTTCAGAGAGACATCTACCATCTTACTGTACCTGATTGGGTAACCCCACAAGTGATGTACGACTTGAAGCAGTTCAGCATCTGGCGAATCAGCACTATGGTTGGGTTTGGGAGCCCACCATCTACAGAAATAATTAGGTTTAAAGGTGGGTGTCGCTTTAAAATGGCCAAAACAACCAGCACTCCTTTCTGCCTGGCACCATCCCTTTAAAAACCGATTTTTTTAAGATGAGACCTCTAAAAATAAGCATATTGAAGTAATTCTAGTCTTTTTCAGGCGAAATGCTCAAAGAAATCCTGCAGCGCTTTGAAGACAAACTGGCTTGTCTCCAGAATCCCCAGACCCCGGATGCAAATTGCTCTTTCCTCGGTCCTCTGAAGTTTTATGCGTATTCCTCGGTAGGTTCTGTGTTTATGCTAATTTATAGAGTTATTTAGCATGACACGACTGTATGTAGTGTCTTGGCGTCTTTAGGCAGTTATCCGGCAATTCCAGGTAAAGATTAGAATCCATTAACGGAGCAAAAAATGTGAAAATCGACCTCTTGTATCGACTAGGTCCTGACAGCTACGAGACAGCCTAAAATACGCCTCCAGGGGGCACTCTTAATTATTATAGCTGTCGCGCGTTGTATGCGTAATTTGGCGCGTCGCGTAGCTGTCGGCTCCTAGTCCGTCGAAGGGGTCGAATCAAACATTTCCTAAGTCCTTTAATTGGAGTGTTCTCAGGTCACTACACCCATTACACAATTTGTGTGGTCCTGGAGCTGTGGATGCGAGACGGAATACCGTATATCAAGATAAGTACTGTGGCTAACTACTGCCATTTTGATGCCGCTTTTTGATCACCAGGTGGTAGTAGCCAAAAAAAAGTACAAATTTGACTCGATCACTTTCCATTTCCCGCTGCCGATCCAGCATCAATCGCATTATGCAATCCGCTTCCCTGGGACTGCAAAAAACGAAGCAGTGGAACACGAGAAACTTTTGGGAAAATGGAACGGGGTCAGGTTGAAAGGGAATCGAAATTTTTCATCATGGAAATTACAAAAAACGTCGAAATTTAAATGTTACAACATTTTTGAACTAAGAATTCGGGGCATCACGTTTTAAACGGATAGGAATCTTGCTAAAATCGGTAGACGAATCTCATTTTTTTCGGCTTCCCGAAATCCTTAACAGGCCTTCTGCTTTATTAAAGTTTATAAAAAGTAATTTTGCCGTTTAAGCACGTTTAACAATCACTTAAATAGGTAATTAAAATCTTTAAATCTTTTTTTAATTCATTTATTTATAAAATTTAGAAAATGAATTAAAAATCATTTAAAAATTTTGTTTAGATCAAGCTCCGCCCAACCCAGTGGGGACAATTCCACATTTTCACCCAATTCACGACGGGGTGCCCGTCGGATGAATTCTGTGACTTTCAGGTATTTTTCTGCTGCGATCCGATAATTCTTGTAAAAGTCAATTTTTAAAATCATCAGATATAGACGTTCAAAAACCGGAGCCTCCCGTACTTGCCGAGAAACGTGAAGCTGGAGTGTGGCCCGGGATAAAACAACTTGAACCCTAGAGAACTTACAAATTTAGGCCTTTGAATATGAGTACAAATCGTTGTTGCCTTTATTTTTTATCTCGTAATCTGTTATTAGAATAAAATAATCATTTTCAAGGTATTTATTAATGATAAAATTGGTCCATATTTCGAAATACTTCTTCCTGTGCAAATGCAAATTTACATAGCGGTCTCCGGGCGTTCGGCCAGCCATTTCTTGAGAATCTCGTTGGAATACACTTTTTCCTTGTAGGCGGTAAGCTGAAAAAGTCAGTTAATGCGACTTATAATCATTCAAGAATTAAAATTACAAAATCTGAAAAAATGTAAAAGTATAAATCACCTTGGGATGGTCCTTGAGGTATTCGGGCTTAATATTCTGCAGGGTTACGAGATGGTCAGCCACGAGAAGATCGGCGTAGGAGAGCTCGGAACCGACCTGGAAAAACGTTGCATTAAAAACAATTGCAATCTTCGATCTTATGCCACTTTCAGCAAGTTTAATTTGGCTTAATTTGTTAATTTAATTAGCTCTGGATTAAGAAATTGTAGTTTAAAGTAGAGTATCACTGAAAATGCCATAAAAATAGCTATTTAATGGAGTCTAAAAAAACCGTAACTTTTTTTGGAAAATCTACAGCCGTTGTCGCTGAATGTAAATACAGGGTGTCCCAATAAAAAAGGTCAGGCGGGCATTTTGCTATTTCAAATCCGATCGACTTGAAATTTTGCACAGAGGTGCGGAAGGGAATTCAAAATGTTCCAAGAAAATTTCAGCCCGATCGGTACAGTAGTTTTCAAGTTATGGCAAAAATAAACTTTATTTTACGTTTTTCACCTGGATTCCGCCGGAATTGAGCCCTGGAATGTATGGAAAATGACGCCGACCCTTTTTATCCTAGGAATTTTTTTATTTCCCAAAATTCGGGTCGAGAATAGGCTATTTAAGGAAATTTATGTTAATTGATGCATAGTCCAAAAAGATAGCCGAAAAAATGAAGCTAAAGTGTGGGAAAAACATTATTTTTACAATAACTCGAAAACTACTGTACCGATCGGGCTGAAAGTTTCTGTGAAAAATTTAAATTCTTTTCCGCACATCTGTGCAAAATTTCAAGTCGGTGGGATTTGAAATAGCAAAATGCCAGCGTGACCTTTTTTATTGTGACACCCTGTATATGGGTTTTATTTGTACTTATAATATTGAATCAAGTGTGACTAAAGCTATACAAACGTTTCATGAAAAATTCTCACCAAAAATCCGCTCTTCGACGCGTCGAGCCTCTTCTCGATGAATCCGTAGAATTTTTCGGCGGCGGGGAGGAAGACGTCCTTGTAGAGTTCTTCCTGAAAGGCATGGAAACTCAAAAAAAATCTAATTTCCCAACTTTCCTCTGCTAGCTTGCGCCGAACAAAGCACCTACCAAGTCTCCTTGCATTACACCCATGTTGGTGTAGTAGAATTTGCGAATCTCGTTGTAGTACTCCTTGTATTGATCGATGAGGGCATCAATTTCAGCGGCTTCGACGTTGTTTGAGCCCCAGAGGATTCCTGAAATCAAAAGAAAAAATTTAATTCTGGAATTTTAAGCAAACCTACCCCTTACCTTGAGTTTTTGTAAAAAATATTATTCCTACTGGGAAAACGCGAAAATTAAGCCATTAAGCTACCGCCAAACTCCTTGCTCAAGTAGCGGGCGATGGCTTGCGATTGGGCCAACTTGGTGCCGTCGGCAAGCTCGAGAACCGGAAGCTGGCCGAAGGGCATGGCTGAAAAAACATTCTGTTCATCTCTCTCTCTCTTTCTCTTTCTCTCTCTCTCTTTCTCTGTCTCTCTCTCTGTGTCTCTCTCTCCCTCTCTCTCTCTCACTCTGACTCTCACGCCAAGCTTGCTCTATTAATGCCAAACGATAAGAACACTATAACCCACTCTTCTTTGGTGAGTTCTCTCCCAACCACTCCGGGAAGGTGAAGCGCTTGTCCTCAAAGTCCTTCCCGGCCAGCTTGAACAGCTGCCTGATCGGCTCGACGACGGCGCGCAGCTCGAAGTAGTAGAGAGTGTAGCCCATGTCTTGCTTAAAATGATGGATCATTCATGCCGCGATCCCATAACGACAAAAAATGTGACAAAGCATGAAAAAATATTTAGGCACTTATAAAAAAGATAAAGATAATAGAGACCATTTTTTGGTTGGTTTAACACTAGAAACTACAAAGATGCGTTAAATGGAATGTAATCACACAAAGAGCACAACTGGAAGTAAGCACTTGCTAATTTTTGTCTGGGAAAGCACCTGTGAAAATCGTCGACTCACTGGGAGAATACTGAAACTACAAGAACACAAAGGCCCGGGAATTGAAGCAGAATTAATTTCGTTGACCAAAAAAGCGTCGAAGTTAGTTAAGGAGCTTCAAAACAGAACGGAAAACGGACAAAAACGCGGAAAGGAAAAGGGTGTGGAGATTGAAGTGGAATTTTAATGCGGAATTAACATAAAAATAAAGCTCCATTTAACGAAAAATAGCCTTATTTTTTTGAATGTCTAAAAAAGCTACTCAGAAGAGATATAAAATCGGCTAATCTGTAAAGAAAAATCGTAAATAAATCGCCACTGTTCTCGAATAAAATATTTATTTTAGGCCGAAACAATTTTTAACCGTCGAGTAGTCTAGGGGTTTAAAGGGCACGTTCAGGGACGTTTTTTTTGGAAAAAAGCAAAGATTTTTGCCGCGGCCGGGGGTCGAACCCGGGCCCCCTCGCTCGGGAAGCGCGGATGCATACCAATCAGCCACAGCTACAACCTAGCGAGGGGATGAGGGGCGCCCCACGCCGCCAAGGAGCGGAATGGCCTGTGACGGCACGGGCAGGCAATGCGCGCGGTCCCTACGTCCATAGGGTGTACACGTTGCGACGAGTACACGGCCCCTCCCTGAACGTGCGCTTTAAAATCAAACCTAAAACTTAGATGCGACATTAAGGGAGTTTTTTTAATCCTGATTCAAGCAAAATTTTGGAAAAAGAGGATAGCCCCTTTCTGAAACCAAACACCAAAGCATTGGAACTCTAGCTACACGGAAAAGAAAACAGCAAAATAAACACCCTGTATGAATGCCGCCTGGAGTTCCGGTGAAGTGGGCTTTTCAACGAGGTCACCCCAAAAAAATGGCGCCTCCCCCCGTTGTGCCCATTTTCTGTTTACATTACGCTTTTTATCGGCCAGTCGGGCTGGCTTTGCCTCGTCTCAGAACGGCAAATTCGTAGCCAAAGATTACGGCTTTTTTGGTTGGTGGGATTGGGTTATCAATTTTAGGGATCTTGAGTGTTGGACGGTCTAGTTATACCTGCTATTTTGGTCATCCTGATGATGCAATGGGTCTTAAGGGGTCGAGAAACAGTTTTTTCCAGGGTTGGAGGGTAGCACGGCCTGATTGAGCCGCTATTTTGCGGTTGCCCGTGATGCAATCGACCTTAAGGGGGCGGGGAAGCCTGTTTTCCATGTAATTTGGCTTGATTCGTATGTCCGGATTGTGTTTCAGCAGGTGAAACGGTAACTAGCGACGAAAAAAATTACAAAACTTTAATAAGGCTTTAACTTTGATTATTAAACGTATTTTGAAAACAAATTAAAAGAAAACATTTAGGCAAAAACCATTAATTTTGTTGGTTATAACTTTAGTCTCATTGATACGTTTGATATTTTACCGCAAATTTTTCTCTCTCTCATTTTCTAATTCCAATGTAAATTAACTGTAGAAGAACTTTTGGCACATTTTAGAAAATGGTTTTGGAGTTACGAGGCATTTCTCTTTTCTCTACAAGTCTAGGCTTTGTAAAATTGTTGAATGCGCTGAAATGGACGCTAGACAATCAGAAACTACCGAAGGTATAGCAGGTGAAAACTTGTCTAGGGTTACTTTGCTTGCCCGGTTTTAAATATAGCATTCCACCTGCGCAGCCCTTGATCAAATCAGGGGCCCGGCCTCGGCAAAGGGGTTTAAGGGAAAACTGACAACTAATTGGCTAAAGTTGTCGTTTCTCTCAGCGATAGAGCAAGGGAATGAGAGAGAGAGAGAGCGAGAGAGAGAGAGAGAGAGAGAGAGAGTGATAGAGAGAAATGTAAAGAAAAGGCGGTAGGTAAGTAGGTAAATGGAGGCGCGTGTTTTTTTAGGTTGGGGCCGTTCGCCTCGCCTCACCTCGGTGCCCTCTTTTTGCCCTCTGAAGTGATCGAATTTCTGATCGGTTCAGCCCAGGAGTCTGGTCGAGACGAAGGCCAAACCTCGGGAAAATTTTTCAACGAATCGAGGAAAACTCTAAATAGCAATATTTTCCTAGTACAGCGTTTCTACAAGGACTAGGAAACCCTGAAATCCACCTATTTCATCCACTAGATCTCGAGAGCCGGGAAATCTGCCTTCCCTGGTCCTTTAAAAAATCGGTAAAATTGTTTCCTATCACCTTTGCGGGCTTGAACCTCAGGACGAGCTTAGAACTTTTCTAATTCCAAAACCTGCCCTCGAAAAGCTAGGCGAACGGGGGTAACGGAGTGGAAAAACTCGCGTTTTGTGGTAGACGGGAACGTGGTGAGGGGAATTTTTGCGTTTTATACTAGGACATGAAGGCCTTGCGATTGCGATCAGAACACGTGTTCGCCAGCCCGATCTTTCATTTTTTGTAAGTCATTAATCAAATTTTGGAAGGAAGGTGGCAGGTTGAGGCGATCATAATCTCGCGTAGGTTTTGAGTTTCAGGAACGACTCAAGTGGAATCAATTTTTGAAGAAAGATCTAACGTAAAATTCTGCTCGAAACAATCATAAGAAAAGGTGAAAGTTTCAAAGATTAAAGAAGGTAAACAAATAAAAACGGAATCGAGGCCCCTTTAATTTGAAAAAATTCATTGAAAAGAATGAAACAAAGCAATTAATGTTTTTTTGCAGAGATCACTGGGGAACATGCTAGAGACTGGAAGCAACGAATCTGTGTAGTCTTATCTGGACCACAATCAGAGCCAATGCATCGGAAAGATTACACAACCCTCGATCAGCCGCCGATCGAATAGATTTTGTTTGGTCCGGAGAGGCTCAGGGTCAGCCCCCGGTCGAGGCAATAAAAGCCGAATGGGTCTCACTTTTATTTGAATTCGGGTTTAGCGAGAATTTTACTAATTTTCTGTCTTTCTCTCTCTCTCTCTCTCTCGCTCTCTCTCTCATATTCCAATTCATCTCTCTCTCCTCTCTCTCTCTCTCTCTCTCTCTCTCTCTCCAACAGTCCCAACAGCTGGCAAAAGAGCCCGTCCCCAGCCAGCTGGCATTTTGGTCTTTGTGCAGGAAGATTGTGTGTGTGTCTTTTCTGTTCCCCCAAAAACTACGCTCATCACCCCTGACCCGTTTACCCATGTTTTTATCGATTCACGCGCCACTGGCTATCAGCTATGAACTGTGACAGGTTCATAGACATTCGTGCCTGATAACACTATTTTTAGTAAATTTTCAGGGTTCGTAATAATTTTAGCGGCTTCATTGCGCTGCTTGGAATCTAAAACTCTGCATAAAAGCTTCCAATTTTGGCATATTTTTTTGAGGAGCATTATTTTTCCAGTTTCTCCTGACGAATTTTAGCGGGTACGTTTTGTTCAAGGCTCTCCTTAAAGAAGCCATTAATGCAGCAAGTTCCTGTCCTTTGGTCTTATCATCTTATCAACCTTATCTATACCCCGATTTCTATACTTACAATTTCTATACTTTAAATTCTATGCAATTCAATTTTTTAAATGTAGACTTCTTTCTCACGCAACTTATCAGGGTAAGAGTTTACTTTACCGCCCCCCACAGCCGAAGGGTCTCAAATTTTTTCGGTATTTTCGCTTATTTTGTCGGGATTTTCGCAACGCCATTCGATAGAGCGTCAAAAAATATACCAAGAGTTTTAATTTGAGCCTACAATAATGTAAAATAAAAAAGTTATAACCAAAAACATCCGGCTGGGGGGGGGGGTAAAGTAAACCGTGGCCCTTATCAGAAATGTAAACTTTTTTTACCAACACTCCTCCTTCAGTATGTCCGCCTCTCCGGCAATCTCCAAAAAAGACGCCGTCGTCCTAGCGGGTTGTGTTGGAGGAGCCGTTTTGTCGTATCAGGTTTGAATAGTTTTTTATTAATATTAAGTCAAATTTCAGTTATTCAAATATCTGCTTCAAAAGTGGCGCTCTGACCCTCACGAATGGGTCCCAGTCGGCCGAATCAAGGAATTGTGGATTTATCCTATCAAATCGTGCAAAGCGATTCCGGTAAGAGCCAGAGCGAGAGAGAGAGAGAGAGCGAGAGCGAGAGAGGGCGAGAGAGAGAGAGAGAGAGAGAGAGAGCGAGAGGGTGTGATATCTCTATTTTCAGGTTTTCTCCATGTATTGCGACTATTTGTGCGGAAACAACCAGGAGCTGTTTGATCGTAAATTCCTCGTCACAAATCTGGATGGGCAGTGCGTTATTATATTTTTTATACCATAGTTTTAAGTGATTTTGCTGGTAGATACCGTATTTTTTAAGGGTGGCTACGGTTTATTTTACCCCCCCCCCAGCCAAAAGTTTTTGGCTATAACTTTTTTATTTTATATTATTGTAGGCTGAAATTAAAACTCTTAGTATATTTTTCGACGCTCTATCGAATGGCGTTGCAAAAATCCCGACAAAATAAGCGAAAATACCGACAACTTTGAGACCCTTCGGCTGTGGGGGGGGGGGAAGTAAACTCTTACCTTTAAGGGTCTATCTGCATTTTCCAATGGCTCGAAAATAAACTTTGCAGCTTCTTCACCGGTCGTGTGAAGCCGCAGCTGCTCACCGTCGAAGTGAACGTGCAGGACGACACGCTTCTCTTGACGTACAAGGACAGAAAGACCGAGATTCCACTGAAGCCGATCAACGAGAGGAAGCAGCTCGTCAAGGCCACGTTAGTCTAAAAAATTTTACAACTTCTTCGCGCCGTTTTGCCTTCTAAGATCCTTTAAATCCAGAACTTTTTCGGGCTCATTGAACTTCATTGGTCCTTTAGAATCCAAATGCGCTTAAAAAGTTCGTTTCCAGACTCTTCCGTGATGAACGCCAGGATGGCTACGATTGTGGAGACGAGGCGGCCAAGTTCTTCACGGCAGTTTGTGAAGAGCGTAATTTGAAGCGTAACGTAGCGTATTTTAATCTTGTTTAGCTGCTCGTCTGGTGATGCACGTTCCCGGACTATACACCGAACGCTTGGTGGTGACGCAAGAGGACTTCTGGAACAACAACGAGGTCCCGAAGCGGACGGATGATGTGCGGTAGTTTGAGGAGAGAGAGAGAGAGCGAGCGAGAGAGTGAGTGAGAGAGAGAGCGAGCGAGATCGTGAGAGAGGGGAAGAGAGAAATAAGGTTAGAAAAAGTCATTTTCAGAAGCCGTACAGCGATAACACTCCCTACATGGTGACCACCGTCGGCTCGTTGGACGATCTGAACAAGAAATTGGAGCATAAGGTATGAAAAATGATTTTTTTTTGTAATTTAACGGGATGGTGTCAACAAGAGGCGATAGACCTGTTAAGTTAAACGGTGTTTAGCTACCCAGCGTCCAATTCCGCGCCAACGTCGTCGTCGAGGGCTGCCCGGCGTGGGATGAGGACAAGTGGGGAGAGTTACGGTAGGTGTAATAAGCTTCTAAGGGCCCTTTCCAGTCAAATTTGGTGTTGAAGCATTTAGTGTATGACCGGAAATTATAAAAAAAGTGGTTTGGTAACTTTAACAATCTCAATTTTTAGGTTTGGAGACCGGCCCGACTCTTCCGTAGCCGAGATGCAGTGCTACCGACCTTGTGATCGTTGCATTATGACGAAAATCGACCCGAAGACCGGGGTACCGGATTGGGAGGAGCCGTTGAGGACGTTGAGAGAGTACGTTTCATACCTTACAACACTTTAGAGTACACTTACTGGCTGCATCCTACCGTAATCTAACCCTTTTGAACGCATCCAAGATCCTAAAAGTAGCGCTGGTCCAACCCTATATTCTTTATTTAAAGTAATTGCCACGCCGGACGTATATTCCGATACCTAACTTAATTCCGCTACTTTCCAGATTCCGTCTCACCACCGGAAAAATGGCCAACCGCTTCAAGGCACCGATTTTCGGGGTCCACACCGGCATGAACCGCCCCGGCTTCATCCACCAGGGCCAGACCGTCTGGGCTCGGTACAAGAAGGGCGGCGCTTTCTGAGGCTCCGAAATCAGCACTTATGATATGTAAAATGAATGGATTAAATCTTAAAATACTGCCTGCTTCCTGTGATGCAATTTATCGATTTTCAGGATTCTCTCGTTCCTCCGCGATTTAATTTACATTCGGTGTTGTGATTTGTTCCTTTTCTCTTGTCCCCATTTAGTAAATACACGTTCATTTTTTCTCAACATCAGGACCGCGACGCGACCGCAACGCGTGAGGAGCTTTTCAAGAACAAGTTGAGAAGATTCCATTTCGAGGCATTTATGATACACATATGGTTTCAAGCAAAAACTTTGCAATTTTCCTTCGAAAAGTAGCCAGGCGCCCAGACCGCGGTATTTCGTCCATTTTTCTAAAATTAATTTGTGTAATTGCTTGTTGCTCTTAAAATCAGGCTGATCTGGCATCCTACCCCGCCACTAGGCTGTAAAAAGCTTCAATGAAAACTCAATGTTTTTTTAGCAAAAATCAAAATTCGGTCAGCTACAGTGCCTTTTTGAAAACGCCAGAACACTATAAAATTTTTAGATCCTCTATTTTTTTCCTTTTGTAGCAAACCATCACCCCGATTTTCCGTACCAAAACGAACAAATCAAATTCCACTTCCACTGCCTCCGTCCTCGTGATGTCACGATTCCGATCCGGGCATTCCGGGATTTCCGAGATTGGCTGAGTTATAGGGCGGAACACCCGCCATAGCTAGACGGAGGGCGATAACAACTGGAAAAACGGTGGATTCCACCGGGATGAGTGCCGACTAGCTAGCTGCACGCGCCTCATTCCCGCCCCGCCCCCCGCACCGGACGATTTATGGTGAGCGACTTTTTGAGATCGTTTCACGGGAGCTGCTCGAGCGAAAAAGTCAGCGGCTCATAACAGGGAGCACGGGCGGTTTTTGACTGGATTTGCATAGCGGATGCTACCAGGTCAAGCTCCTGAGCATTAAAACAAGGGCTTGAGTCTGACCTTGTTGATCCTTGAAGACCTGCACGTTTTGAGCATGACCTCATATTTAAATTGCTTGCAAAATGAAAAATTTATGCTTAAATTAAAAATGGAAAGTTTCTTTAATTTCCTATGTTGTGTATCGAGCTACTCTTTATTCTTAATTTTACCGTAACGGATAAGCCTCCACAAGACTTTAAAAAGCTTTGTTTTCAAATGTTTTTCTTAATTATCTAAGCGTACGTTTTGCCGTGTGTAATTTAATATTAACATAGTTTGACTATTATTTAATTATTAATAAGTTGCTTTTTTGTTAGGCCGGCTGGAAAATTTTTTGGTTCCTTCTCTGCAAGGTCGTGCTCGTTTACTGCGTTTCCATGATTTTTCTGCGGGATATTTCAAATTTTTTTTGCAGAGCTTGAACACTTTTATTAGGTTGGATTGCGAAAACCATTACGCAGAATTCCCTTACGCAGAAAACCATTCACAGAAAATCCATTACGCAGAAATCCATTAAGCCGAAATCCATTAGACCGAAATTTCATTATACCGAAATCCCATTACGCAGAAAATCACTACGCAGAAAAACTATTACGCAGAAATTCATTATATAGAAAAAATATTTCGCAGAAATTTGTTACCCCAACCGTTCCACTCCCATAAGATTCTATATACAAAAAAAGTTGTATCCGCGGTCGTTGAGGTTGTTTCCATCATTGACTGTTATCTTGATTGATATCTGACTTTACCCAGTCAGATAGTCTTATCGGTTCGAAAATTGTGCGAGATTCCCGATACTCACCCTCCTCTCTAGACTTCTTGAAACAAATTTTGAAAACTTGCTCCGAATCCTGTTTGCTAACTTTCCCGGTTTTATCACCAAATTTTTTGCTTATATGCGTTGTCATCAACTCGGAAATTTCCAGCAAAGAAATTTTTCCTTGTCGGAAATTTAGGTTAATGGTCTTCTGCTAATGAATTTTTAGGTAATGTATTTCTGCGTACTGTTTTTCTGTATGATGGTTTTCTGCGTAACGGATTTCTGCGTATTGAAATTTCTGTGTATTGAAATTTCGATATAATGGGTTTCTACGTAATGGGTTTCTGCATAATGGATTTTCGGCATAATGGATTTCTGCGTAATGGTTTTCTGCATAATCAATTTTCGGTATAATGTTAGTAAATCTAAACTTTACTTTACCGGAATAGCCATTTAGCTATTTACTCCGGCGAAAACAGCGAAAATACCGACACTTTGAGACCCCTCGGCTGTGGAGGTGGGGGTCAAGTAAAGTCTTACCAAAACAAATAAATAAATAGCAAATAAACACTAGAAAACAGCGAGAACTTCCAACCCGCCTAGCTACCGTACCCCTGTCTCTCCCTTTTTCTCAAGGCAGTCTCACCGTCTCACCCGGCGCGATTTATCGCTAGCGTGGACGACCAGACCCGGCGGTTGTAAAATGGCCACTATCAGGGATAAAAGGATCGAAATTGTACGAGCGGGTGCATTCGGAATACCCGGCAATCCGGCTCATTATCCCCCCCCACCCCACCGGTCGCACTTCCGTGGAATAATTGCTTTTTTAGCGGGACGAGACCGTCTGGCTGCCCCGGGGTAGCAAAGATGTTCTTAGGACTCATTTGGAACGTACGAACTTGTCGGTTCGCAGGGTTTATAGAAACATTAAATGGCAGCTAAGTGAGTGTCTGATTGAGTCAAGTTCCATATATTATTTAAGGAAATAAAGCGTCGCTAAACGAACAGCGACGCTTTTTTTCTCGGGTCTGATCGTACATTCAAAAATTTTATTTTCTCTAGTATGGATTTTTAATCAATAATTTTTTTTTAGTTTTTTGCAGGTTTAAGGCTTGTGGGTTTCTTTAAAGAAATTTGCAAGAAACCGGTCATTTGTTTGCTTTTGGACTCCCAGCAAGGTCAGTCTGGCCCGCGACACGCGACGCGCCGCCCGCTACCCCGCTCTTAAAGGGATGCCCAACCTTTTCGGGGCTCAAAAAGCAAAAACGATGCCGCGGGCGGGGGTCGAACCCGGGACCCCCGTTTTGTAGGCCTGGATGCTATCCATTAGGCCATAGCGGCAAGCCATTGGGTGCGATGGGGACGCCACAAGAGGGAAAGGTGTCCGAATTCTCTGCGTCACTGGCGCCTCATTGCGACACAAAATTCGCGCGTCAATTGTACTTCCCGGAATACATAACTATATATTTGCCACAAAACCTTGGGTATCCCTTTAAGAGGGATAGCTGGAGTTACTGTGTTTTATCACTACAATAGTCTTTTGATTAATGTATTTTGTTACTATTTTAACCAATTAATGTTAGCGAATATTTGATTTTAACGCCTAGAATCTAGGATCCTGGAGCTCTCGGTTTTTCAAGGAGTCGACAAATCAAGACTGTAGATTTTTTAGAGTTTTTGGCCACTGGTTCGCTAAGTTTTTTGTCGCACGCGCGACACAAATTGCTCGTTTCATTTGCATGGAGTAATGGATCACTGCTGTATCGCCATTGCCTTGTGCGTCGCGTGTCGCCTCGCGGCAAAAATCCTCACCAACTATTTTCAAAGTCATAAAATGCGGTATGAATTTCCTAAAGTTATAGCCGCAAACGCGACACGCGTACTCGTCAACTTTTCATACGTAATGGATCTCCTTCGCTTGGCGAGGAGAAGCAGATCCCGTGTCTCATGCGTCGCGTATCGCGGCAAAATGCCTTAGCCGTCCTTTAACGAGCTTACGACTGCGCTTCTTTAAGCAGGATATTTTATCACCAGAACTTCCTCTACTTAGCTAAAGCGTAACCGCAATGTTTTCGTATCTTTTGATCCCGCTGCACTGCTTCCCAAGCGCGTCCCATAGCAAGTTCGTCGCTGCGCAAGCTCAAGAAGTTCCTCGGCAGACATTATTGCCGCTATTAATCACCCAGCTAACGAGATTCCTGCCCTGCTATCATCAACCGGAGAGCACTTCCTGTTCTCCCGGCCGGATCGTGTTTGCCGCGCTTCGCCGTCTGCCCAGTTTTTCCCCCGAAGCCGGGAGTCGATCTTTGGCAGGGGAGCAGGAACTTAATTCGGCTAATCTCCGCTTGATCGCTCGTAAGCTTGGCTAGCCATTGGGATGTCGGTTCCAATGGCACGGCGGCTATGAAAATTATGGTATAGCCGGGGTACTTGGGGGTATTTGAGGACAAAACTTCGATCATTGTCTCAGGTTTCATTTGAGTGACTGAAAATCGTCTAATCCGCGATCTCACCATTTTTAAATTTCATAAACATTTATTTGGATGCCTAGCGGATTGCGCTTTGTTTTTCCTAATGTTTTTCTGTCGTCTAACCCTTGGTACCACGATTCTACAAAGCCACAAAGGTTTTATAGGACACGAATATTGCTTTTAGCCTTGTTTCTTAATGTTATTTTGAGTTCTTAGGGTGAATAACGCTCTAGATCGCTCTGCGTTATGCGGTCGGCAAATCGCATTTTTTTTGAGGACTACCAAGCAGTAATTCCAGGTCCCATCTATTGTCCCATAGCTCAAAATCCCAAAAAAAAATAAAATTGATCAGATTGAATTAGTGTTTGAACTATTAAACTATTTGAACAACAGCTTAAATAAAAATTTAGTTCATTTTTTGACGCTTTGTTGTATGGGTTAATCAAATAGTTTAGGATTATTGAAAAGCATGGAAAATGCCGAATGTTGGTTTTCAAACCCATGGGAAACCCAAGGGGGATTCACGTTAAAATCTTGCTTTAGTTATATTATTGCATTATTTTAGGCTGAAATTACTACTCTTTATATATTTTACAAGCTCGTTCAAAATGCAAACACCAAAAGACAGCGAAAAGCTCAAAAAATTAGCTTGTAGACCCGATTTTCAATGGATATTTTGTGTTTTTTTTTTTGCTATGGGTATTTTTATTTACATTCATTTGCTTAAATTAAAAACCTTATTGTTTGCATGTTATTTGATCCGCTATCGAATGGCGCCAAAAAATTCTGAAAAAATGGCTACGCAACCGATTTTTACGAAAATTTGGTTTTTCCTACTCTTGCCCGAGATGTCACTGCACCTTTAAAACGGCTGATGGTCATCTTTTTTTCAAAAAAGTGCTATTTTCTGACTCTGCAAAAACACTGCAAAAATCAAGGGCTTTTCCGTCATCAGCTTCCCCTAATTTCCAAATTAGCTGCCGCTCGAGGGCTTCCGCTTTTTGGGTGGTCAGTGATGCATTCGGAAGATTCCCACCGGCCCGTCCCCCCTGGCAGCAGCTGCTAATTTGCCGGGCCATCCAAAAACTGAAGCTGCCCGAGCCGGGGAAGCCGAGCTCATTCTCGAGCTCCTTGCCCGCACGGGGGTTCTCCCCCTGTACGATGCCCCATTCCGTTTTTGGAGCAATTGCCGGGGCATCAGAGCACGAGAGGGGATCGGCAAATTTAGCCGGATTTTCGAGGAGTCCGAACTTATTTTTCGATTCTGGCTAGCGCACGCCATTCGGCGCGTAAATTGGATGGCGGCGTACATGTACGGGATTTTGCTTCCAGACATCGGCTCCTGCAGCGCATTCTACCGTGAGCACGAGCTGGCGGAGGGACTACGTTGAAGTTCGGGTGACGTTTTCGGCGGAAGCCTTCGCAGAGCAAGAAAAAGAACAAGAAGAAGCCGTCAAGATCTCCAGACGAGATTACCATCCACGGTTCCGTGTTATTCTTCTAGATTTGGTAAGTTCTTCGGTTCTTCTGGTCTCTCTTCCTTTCCCCCCTGTCTTTCTCCCTGTCTGTATGTCTCTCTGTCTTTTTTGATGTCTGTCTGTCCACTTTTTCTTGAGCACCCCTCTAGGGTAGTTCCTTAACCCATTATTACCTCCACCCTTCGACCCTACTCACACCCTCCTTGTGGAGTTCTTGAGAGTGCCACCCTTTAGTTTGGCGTGACTATTGGAAAAGCTTTTTCAATTTAATAATATCAAATTTAGGTGACGGTTTTGTTACAATAAATGGATGATACCCTTTTTAGAGAAGGACCTCTGTATTTACCACCTAGGAATCGCACTGAAATCTCGAGTTTTATTTTTAATTTATCTAAAATTTTGGACTTGAAATTCGGATTTATACAGCATTGATATTTAGTTTTTGCAATGGTTTGTTTCTTTTTTGCATAGAGCGTTTGTATAGTAACGCTTAGAGAAATCAAGTGTAGATCTAGGTGATTTTTACACGACTCGCAAGCTCTCGAAAAGGCAATAAAAAGAGCCGCTTTTTTAGGTAAATTTTGTAAAAAGCTTGCTTGATTTTAAACATTGCCCGAGCCTTAAGCGTCCTGTTAGCGTTAAATCCACAATGTAGTTGATGCTTTTGCATAAAGCAGTTGCTTTCACGGATTTCACTCCTAAAAACCAAAGCTCTCAAACCCGAAAAATGGTTGTGGCTTCGCCTTTTTGAGGGCATGCGATAGATGCAGTAATTGTGAAGAACGGGCATTTCTGGTGGAAATTAGATTATTTTAATAGAAACGAGTGAATAACGAACAATACAAAAATGCTTGAAACATGCATTATGTAAGTGCAAGAAAAGGCCCAATCCAGCCCTTTGATGCCGATCACTGGCTTCCGCCCTATCACCCCTCCCGACCAAAAGAGCATCGAAACAATCAGCCGTCTAGCACCCAAAACCGGTCCGAAAAAGCGGATGTACTGATTGCGACACGCACCGTATCCCATACCCCGACTCCCCACTCTTATTTTCGATTTGATTTTACGAGGATCCACTGATTGCAGCCCATTTCAGAGCGCTAAGAGCCCCCGAAAGGAGAATCAGCTGGCCAAGAATTCCAAAGGATTCCATGATTCCGCTGTTTCTACGGGTTTTCAGCGTCGTTTTGTGCTTTCATCACCTGAATGAAGCATGCATCCGGATGATACCGACGTCAGTTAAATTTTATTAGCTTAAGGAAGCCGGGAAAATACTAAAACTTTTTTGATAAATTTGGGAAAAATGCAATACTTGAACTACGCAATAATACCTGATTAAAGGGACGGGCAAGGCAAACTACAAAATTTTCCAAAGCTGACTCAAGCAATTGCGCCCTTAAGCGTCCGATTTTTCTAAAATAAATAAAGCAGGTGTTTTATAACTCTTTATTAGTCCTAAATGCAAACAAACGCACGTACCGTACTTATTAATTTTAGCCCCGGTCCTGTCACCACCACAACCACCGTCGCCCCGACCACAACAACGTCAACAGCAGCCCCGACGTGAGTTTTTGCTTTATCTTCCCCCCCTTGTTGTTTCTTAAACTGTATGTACAAGTTTTTTACTAGTGGTATTTTTTTTCTGGCTTGAATGAACACGATAGACTTCTGTAGCACGACAACAACGACAACAACGGCTACCACCACTACCACCACGACTACGACCGCGACACCAGGTACACTTTTTCTCGCTTCAGCGTGGTTTAGAAGCAACAGTTCCAAAAAGCTGCGGCCTTAGCTGTAACCGATTGTTTCAGTATGCGCCTCTTGCGCCCAGAACCTGGCCATTATTCCGGAAGATGATCTGCCTGGCTCGCCGCAGGGTACCGGCACGTTTACTTATAGGTTGGTCGGTCTCCCTTTATCTCTATCTCTGTCTCTCTACCTCTCAATCACTCTCTTTCTTCCTCTCTCTCTCTCTCTCTCTCTCTCTCTCTCTCTCTCTCTCTTGCTCTTTCTCTCGCTAAGTAAGATGTTGCAGCCCAAATGCCGCCGGATGTATCACGGCCTCCCTGAGCTGCTCGGCTCCTGGATTTGTTCTGGCTGGGGCCAGAGTAGTGAGTGGTTTTCTTAGACATGATGAAATTTAGCAATACTTAGTAAATTGATTTAATTCAAAATTAACAATAAATTACAAAATATTTATAACACTTTTTTAGAACGGCGAGTGGTTCGCGTTCGGCCAGGACTGCATGACGACAGTTCTGGAAGGGAATATTGTTTGTGATGATATGGGAGTCTGGCAATTCGAGCCGGCCGTACAACCCGGAACTTTCGTAAGTCACAGTTTCAGATTATCTAATTTTTTCCTGAATTTCAGTATTCCCCCGTCGACTACGCGTGTACGGAGGCCAGTCCGACTTGCTGAGCTTCAACTAACGAGACAACAAGCGTCTCGAAATTCCCGATTCAAGTCGCGTGCTTGAATTTGATCTCTGCCAAAAGCGTGGAAGCAAGAACCGGTTGTGCCTAATAAAGATTTTGCCGAAATTCTGCCGCGCTGGCGCTCACACGGTTTCATTGTTGTCATTGAGCTTGTCGTCAAAACGGTCATGGGTACGGATTCTAATCTACTGTACTCATAGGTTCATAAACCGTTCATAAACCGCTATTCAATTCCAAGAGCTTCCAAAAAAATTAACCCGAGATGCTCCTGCCAGTTGTGCTGATGCTGCTAATCTCTACAAATTCTATCGATGCAGGTTGCTATAAGTACGTTTTCTACCAAGGAGTAGTTTTTTGGCGCTTTTGCGTTGTGACATGACGCATCCGAGAGAGGCTTCATATTTTCTGAAAATCCCATCTTTTAAAAATCATTGAACGAATGCGGTTTGGAGAAGATTGCTAGAGAAACGAAAATAGGGTGCAGAACGAAAACGGATAGAATTAGGCTTAGAGAATATTCCGCGTTAGACGGCTTTTAGAAACTAACTATTTCTGTCTATTTGTCCGCTCTTTAAAACTAGCTAAGTCACGTTGCAACCCCAAAAATCACCGCCCCTTAAGCGACATTTTTCGACACAAGATTCGTGAAAGAATTCGAAAAATAGGTTTAGACTAAAAAATCGTCTTCAAAACAGCAATAAAAAGCGCCGCACGCAGCAAAAGTTTTGGTGGAAAAAAATATGAGGTGCCCCCCGCCCCAGTTACCAGAAGATGCATATCAGAATCAGAAATTTTGGCAGTAACTGTCATCTGGAATAGGTATTATATTATAATTGTTTCAATCGGAAGTCTTCCTAGACCTAGTCCCGGCGCTACGACGCCGTCAACTGCGACGATGCCAACGACTACAACTGTCGGAGGTAACCCAATTTAATTGACTTTCCTCATCTAATATATTTGCCAGAGTGTGCAGGATGCCCGGAAAACCTTGTGCTCACTCCCTCCGATTTCGGGACGAGCTTGATACCCACCGACGGCGTATTCACATACGATACGCTCGGAAATGGTTGTAAAATGGCGAATCTGACGTGCACAGCGCCCTCCGGCAACAGGGTTTACGCTGGCGTGTTTATGGCGGTAAGTGTTTCGAGCTTGCACTTGGCTTTGTGGCTCCAGCGTTGCCAGAAAAAAAGTAAATGTACTAAAAAATTATACTTCGCCAACCACCCCGGGTGGTACCACCCCCAGGGGTGGTTGGAGGGTGGTTGGGGCGTGGCGGGTGGTTGGGGGTGGTCGGGGTGGCTGAGGGTTGGGGAGTGGTCAATGCATTAACCACCCCACCCCACCCCTTACAAATTTTTTTCATGATCTGGCAAAAAAACTTTTGGGCTTCGACTACATTGTCTTTGAGGGACCTTATCTGACTCGAACAAGCTTTTATTGCCAGATCATGAAAAAATTTTGTAAGGGGTGGGGTGGGGTGGCTAATGCATTGACCACCCCAACCACCCCCATCCACTTGACCACCCCACAACCACCCCCCGCCCCACCTCCAACCACCCCTGGGGGTGGTACCACCCGGGGTGGTTGGCGAAGTATATAAAAAATCTCACTGAGGGAAACGACTCGGACGATCGTCACCTTGCCAAAATGCTTAAATATGCTGGGTATAAAGAAAAATTTCAAAGTCGGCGAGTCAAAAATGAGTTATGGAAGATGCACCAAGCGACTTTTCTGGAAAGTGCCGATCTTCCCGAACGCTCCTATTGACGGCTAGTTAAACCAATCAATATTCGTTACCACTCTATTGATAGCGCACTCCGAGAGCTCCATTTTGATACTCTTCATATTCCCATAGCAAACCAAAAGTTCCATTATTTTGCTCTTCAAAGCTTTCTACTTTTTCAAAAAGTTCCAATCTTTTTAACGACGTCATCAAAAATCATAAAAAAACCACTTGGGTCGATCTTTCATATCCAGCATATTTAAGCTTTCTGGCAAGGAAACCACGGTCCGATTCGTTTCCCCCAGAGGGATATTTCAGTGCAAACCAGGCGCTTTTTTTTCTGGCCACCCTGTATAAGTTACTTTTGGGACATATATTACGAAACTATTTAGGACGGTCGCTCAAACGTAGGCAACGGTTGTGGATCATTTCAAATGCTTGGGATGTTCTTATGTAGCCCAGGTGGTGAATGGAAATACGAATACGAATTTCTGGTGAGTGAGCCTGTAAATATCTTTCTGTTTTTATTAATATGCCAATGTTGAAAAGCCGCGTCGCGCCTTTCAACGCTGGCCCCGGATGACGAGAAAAGGTTTTTTTGAGCTCGGCAGGATATTGCCACAAATGATACATTATTCGATAGAGAATTGAAAATGAATATGCGTCTTTAACAGGGACATTGCATAATGCCGGCCCCGGGAGCCACCCCCACCCCCCTCCCGAAATCGGCCTGGGCTCGAAAAATTAATAAGGGGGGATTATTATGAATTTTTGAGTTACCTACATAATGCCAATTTACATGATGCCGATTTTCATAATGCCGACTTTTATAATGCCGCTTTTTTTATAATTCCGAATTTCCTAATGCCGATTCTTATAATGTCGATCCCCATAATGCCGTTTTGCGTCTTTTCACAGGGTGCTAAGCCATTTTTCTTTCTTTGGATTTTTTTGTGTGTGCCACTTTGCATCCAGTTCCGTATTGTTGTCTCAGTCATATCTCAAGAAGGGTAGAAATTTAAGGGGTGTATGATACGTCATGAGGAGCGTAATGGTCTAGGAATGACTGCATACATATCCGATCGTTTAAAATTGACAATTTTCGATATTAAACTTAAGTTTTTGTAAAACGTCAAAAGTTTCAAACTATTCAAACGATTTCAAAAAGTTTTTGTTGGGAAACAATTAGGACAGTCCGGTAGTGGAATTTCTACATTTAAACACGACGAAAAAGCGATCCATATAATTTCGACCATAAATTTACAAAATTCGATGAAAGATCATAGTTTTGCACGGCAGGCCGTCTTTTTCGGTTCCCATTTTCCCAGGGAAGATTACCTGCAAAGCCTCACCGACCCGGTAGTGCTTGCGAGATCTCATTAAACCAAACTTATTACGTCCTAATTCCGGTCCGTTTAATTGGGCGAGGAAGCCGGTGGCATCCCATATAGCTGGCCATTACGCGTAGCCCCCCGACAAGGAGCGGGATGCCCAAAACCTTAAACTTTTCCCCTCTATCTTCCTTGTTTCTGCGAGCCTTCTGGATATCGCTAATTTTTTATAAAGTTAATGAAGCTTGCTTGCCGATGAAACCCTCGTGAGTTGCTTGCTTTTTCCTCGTTGCGTTTGTCTTCGTTTTCTTTCGGAATTGGTCATGGATCAAGCTTACGTGCGTAGGCTTGGCTTAGACTTAGCTTAGACTAGCTTCGGCTTGGCTTAGGCTTAGCCGAGGCTTAGTTTTGCTTTTCTTAGGCTTAGCTGAGGCTTAACCTAAGCTTAACTTCGGATTATCTAAGGCTTCGCTTAGGCTTAGCTTAAGTTAGGCTTGAGGTTGGGCTTCGAACAAGTAAATTCGGGTGGGAATCTAAAAGTTAAAAAAGTTGATATAGTCCATGTATAGTTTAGTCAAGTGGTCACTACCCGAATGCCATCGACCACCACAACGACAACAACGCCGATTCCTTGTGCAACATGCACGCAAAATTTGACAATCATCCCGGAGGATGATCTACCAGGTTTTTTGCAGGGCGATGCAACGTTTCAATATTGGTAGGGTTTTTCGTCTGTCATTCTCTCTCTCCCCTCTCTCTCTTTCTCTCTCTCTCTCTCTCTCCCTCTTACTCCTCGGTCCTGCCCCTTGAATGCCAACATCGTCAGGACCGACGCCGAAGGCTGCCGGGCCGCGAAGATGACCTGCTTAGGGCCCGGCTATGTTCTCGCTGGGGCGAAGGTGGTAGGTATTTCTTCTAAAAGCTTCTTTCAGACAAAACATCCATTTTTTTAAACGGAAGCTTTCGACAAGCTTTGCACTTTTGTAGTCTTTCAGCTTTTACCCCTCCCCCCTGCCCCAAAAGGCCTCCATTCTTTGTACCTCGGCTCCCCGTTGACCTATTTAAGTGTAAGGTATAACAAAAGGTTCGTCTTCGTCTGGCGAGTATTTTTTTATACTTTACGCTCCTGTAGCATCATGGAGAGACGAGATAAGTTTCGTAAACTGAACCGTTTTGCTCGCATAACGCTGAAAATCATAATGCCGACATTTGACATTTTGAAAGTACCCAACTTCACCACAGCCTAGACAAAACTTGGCAGAGTTTTGTCTAGGCTGTGGTGAAGTTAGCAAAAATAATGTACGCTTTTATCATTTGCAGAACGACATCTGGATCGTACTCGGCCAGCGGTGCCAAGTCACGCCGATGCTGGGCATTATTTCGTGTGACGACACCGGAAACTGGCAACTAAGGGATTGGCGGACTGGCAAGCTGGTAAGTTTGGTGGATTGGCGAAAAACCTCCTTTCCAGAGGGATGCGACAGGATACGCGTGCACTCAAGCCGGCCCGACGTGCTGAACGAAGCAATGGAGTTTTTTGTGGATCTCTGATTACGTGTTTGGAAGCAAACGCAATAAACTTTACAATAACTCTTGTTCACTTGCTATGTGTATTAAAAAACCAAATTAAGTCAGGAATAAACATCGTCTTTTTAATTCTTCGCCTTGAAATGCGCTGATCCTTTAAAAAGCCTGATCTTTCCATTTTTGCCCTTCACAAGCAAGTTCTAAAGCCTCAAAGATCTTCGAAAAAAGGAGAAAGATCTAAGGGCGCTTAATTTTAATAGCCGGCGCGCGAAGAGGTGCTGAAAGGGCTATTAATCACCACCGCCACCAAGCTACACGGTTTGGCGGTAATTTTCGCCAAAAAACTTGCCAAATCTCGGTGAGGTACCTTATATAATGGCAGCTAGATGCGGATTTCGACTAGGTCTGATCAAGGCACATTCAAAACCTTATCGTAAGTTTGATGCCATCGTCGCTCCTATACTCTTTGCCGACGTTGCTGCTGATTTTAATTTTTTGCGATATAGAGGACGCTTGTATGCGGATGAGACCACCGCAAGTTTCTATGGTTTTTAATAGCAAGTCCTAGACGGAAGAAAAAAATATGAACTCATTTTTAATAGGCAAAATCGAATATTTTCAGAGCAACTACGACGACCAGAAGAACGACGAGGCCGATGACAACGACTCGTTCAACAACAAGAGCCGCAACCACAAGGAGAAGTACTACCGAATCGACGACAACAACGACAACAACGACGACGATGACGCCAGCTTTACGTTAGTGTTTTCAACAATTTATATACGTAACTAAAAAATTTTTAGCTTGTAATTCTTGTGCCGAGAATTTGGCCATAATCCCCGGGGATCTTCCGGGCGCTCCACAAGGCACCGGCATCTTTACTTACAGGTAAATATACAGCTCAACAACTGAAAAATTATAGTTTTTTTTAGTAAGAACGCGGACGGTTGTAAGACCGCTTCGCTGACGTGTACCGCCGGCGGATTTGTCCTAGCCGACGCGAGAGTTGTGGGTTTTCAAAGTCCTTGTATTTTTAACCTACGTTAGTGTAAAATTCATAATCTACAGTTTTCTTACAGATTTTTTCCTACGTTTTTCCTGCCGTACATTTATCTGTATTTTGTAGACGAGAAATTTTCCGAAAGTTTTTTCATAGCTAACGCGTTGATCCCTTAGATTTCAGGACGGTGAATGGTTCACTTTTGGCCAAGACTGCATGAAAACGGTGATGGCCGCGAAGATTTTTTGCAGCGAGACTGGCACATGGTTATTTATAGCTGACGCGCAACCGGAGAAAACTGTGAGTTATATAAATGTAATGCCAGACAGCGAAAGTTATGCGCCAAAAACAGAAACTATCGGGAGGGCGATGTAAGAAAGAGACCGGTAATGATGCCCAGATGATTAAACTATGTAAATAGGCCTTACAAGCAGTTTTAATCCTTTAGATATACTCTCATATATAATTTGACGTATTTCGTACTTAAAATTTATATTTATTATTATATTTATTATTTTATTTTCTATAAGCTTACCGCTATGAATATCGTTTCGTTTCAGTACACTGACGTTGCTTATGCCTGCACGGAAGCCGGCCCAACTTGCTGAGTTATTTGTGGATTTGCGGATGCGGATTTGGGCCCATTCAAACTGTAGTGATCTCAAAATATTTTTATCGTAAATACAGCACAATAAAGCTAAATTATTATACAAAAATAAATATGTCACGCATCCGATTAATCCAAGACATTCAAAACGGTCACAGAAATCACAGAAATCGATATCTGGCCACCGTTTTGCCATTGATAAGAAAAACAGAGATCAGAGATTTGATAAGGACGTCTAGCAGCTTTTTTCTGGACTTCGTCGAGCAGGTTTTTAAAGGTTATTCCGACTAGTAAAGCCATATCGCCTTCTTCGAATTTTTTTACAATATTCCAGAGGATGAACCCCAAAAATGACTTGGCGATTTTATCAGCATTCGTTGGTGGTTCGATTCTAGGCTACAAGGTAGGAATTATAATTAGCTGTTTTGTCATGTTATATGCTATACATTTTAACGTGTATTATACGCATAAAATGTAATACGAATAATTTTATTCAGATTCTCAAACTCATCCTGTATCGACATCGTAAATCTACTGAAGAATGGATCCCAATCGGAAGAATCAAAGAGCTCTACCTCTTTCCGGTCAAATCCGGAAAGGCCGTATCGGTAAATATTTTTAAGTTAAAAAGTCTTTTATATGTTTTGATTTTGGCCATTAAACTGTATTTATCGAAAAACCTAATTTTGGTTATTTCAGGTATTCTCCATGAAATGCGATTTTCTCTGCGGTAGCTCCGGAGAGATTTCTGATCGTCAATTTTTGGTCGTAGATGCAAATAGCCAGTCAGTCGTCAAAAATCTCGTATAAGATATTTTAGTTTCTTTACCGGCCGCGGGAAGCCACAATTATTACTCGTGGAAGCGGATATAAATGATGGATTTTTGAGCTTGACCTTGAAGGAGGAGAAGCTTCAAGTTTCCCTAGAATCGATCAGAAGCAAAGCCAAACTTGTCCAAGCCACGTAAGTCAAAAAACGGAAGAAAACGATCTAGAAACTCTAGAAATTTGCTTTTTTTAGGTTATTCAATAACCAGCGTCAAGACGGCTACGATTGTGGAGATGAAGCCGCTGAATTCTTTACAAAAGTTGTTGAAGAGCGTAAGTCAATTTCGAGTTGAAAAAATGTCGAAAAATTCAGCCGCCCGTCTCGTCATGCACATTCCGGGGCTGTACAACGAACGGATAACACCATCAGATGATAATTGGTGGAATAACAACGTGGTCCCGAAACGGGAGGACGATGTAAATTTTGATGATTTTTATTTTTGGTATTGATTGGCGAATTTAATTTAGTTTTCGTTTTATTTGAACTTCTTAAAAATTATTTTTAGTTTTTATATGCATTTAATTTAAATTCGTTTGTCCATCAGCTTTATTTTTAGTTCCCATTTTCCGATGCTACACCTTACATGATCACTACACAAGCTTCTTTGGATGATTTGAACGAACGATTGGAAGCGCAGGTACTTTACTCATTAATTTTTGCAGCAACTGATTGCTAAGAATGTTTTTTTTCTCAGCTTTCAAACGTTTCTAAAAGATCCCGGAATTTTTTGCAGGTCACTAACGTCCGCTTCCGCTCAAACATTGTCGTAGAAGAATGCCCGGCTTGGGATGAAGATAGATGGGATCGATTACGGTAGTGAAACGGGTTTTGATAAAAAAATTTTCTTAGTTTTGGCGAGCGTCCAGATGATGATGCGGCGGAAATGGAGTGCTACAGGTCCTGTGATCGGTCAGGAATCGCTTCTGCGGTGAAATCGGAAGCTTTCAGATGTTCCATGACGAAAATCGATCCGAAAACTGGCAAAAAAGCTGCGGAGGAGCCGTTTAAAACGTTGCAAAGGTGAGTCAAAAATTAAGCATTTTTCGATGCCTATTTTTTAAGCTAATTTATGCTTTTTGCGGCGTTGGCGTTTGGGCTTTATTTCAGATGTAATCTGAAGAGCCTCCAATTTTAATTTAAAAAATTTCTAAATCATATTCTTTCATTAATTTTGTCTATTAATGTGTTTTTTCAGCTTTCGAATGCCCACCGGCAACATGGCCAAGTCGATCGGCAAAGCCCCGATTTTCGGTGTTCACACGGGGATGAACCGGCCCGGGTTTTTGCATGTTGGCCAGGTGGTATGGGCTCTTTATAAGCCGAATGGGGCCTTTTAAAGTCGAAAATAAAGACCATGCATCATTTTTCAAGAGTAGAAATCACTCAATAAATTTGCATACCTAGCCAATTGTTGTCGAAGATCCATCGAAAGGTAAAGGCGCTTAAAAATTCCCGTAAAACCGGCTTCCGATACTTTAAAAACTTCACATAGTTTTTGAATTTATTGTTTTATTTGAAAACCAGCACAATATATAGATTACGAGCTTTAAAAGCCCAATTTCATGCATAGAATCGGAATTGGTGTTTTATAATTAACCCCAAAAATTTTTGAAAATTTATTTTGGAAAATTTGGTTGAATTTTGTAGGTTGTAGTCCATTTTTAATATTTGTAACTTCCTTAGAAAATAAATATCTTTATTCCGTGCACATGCAAGTATTACCCATATCAACAAAGCAAACTTCGAGAACATCACCAAGGCAAATGACATCAATTGAAAAAATTGTGGCCTATAAATTTTGGGGGGTACCGGTATCACTTCCATGCTTTGTTTTTTTTCATTTCTTCCACGAAGAAATTTCAAAACAAAGTAACAAACAATAAAACTCGCACTCAATCGGATTCTCATGCTCAAAAACTCCCCGAAAAATTCCCGGGGCTCACAGTTCGAAGCGACTCAGCGTGATCATCAGCACCCCTCCAACGGTCACCAGGTAAGCCACGGCGAGGCGGATTAAATTCGAGCTGCCCTGCAAAAATTTTTGGCGCTATTCTTATTTTCAGCCGATCAGAAAACTTCAAAATTTTTGAAAAACCGTCAGAAAAATTATGTTAAAAGTAGTAACGTTTCAGGGCTAGGCTGGAAAAATTTAGCTTTTTGCCTTGTGGGTTCCTTTAAATCCTGGGATTCTGCCTAAAATGATAGTTAAGCCACGATTGTAAAATTGTATCGATATATCAGTCTATATTATACTTCATTGCGTAATGAATTGCGCCGAATTCGAGCCGTCCATTTATCGCGCGTTGCCTGTCGCGGGCGTGGAAAAATTTTTAAAGGAGCGAAAGTTACGGAACTTCTAATCATTTAAAATCATCTCCTAAAATTTGGCATCTAAGGACGCACAGTGTAACGGTGTACAAAGGAGCCTCGCGAAGGCCAGCTAGAGCGTACTCTACATTTCTATGCGCACAGGTATCGCACGCTCTCGATGCTATTATACGCTACTGTTTGCATCTATTAAATTAAGTGCTAGGTTCCTTAATGATCTTTGCTAGCTAGATACGAACCTGTCATTTGGTAAATCCAAGATAGACAGACCTGAATCTCCTTAAAAAGACAAATCCCCCAAAACGAGTTGATCAGCCCGGGCATCGCGGTGATGATCGGGAAGGCGATAACCTAGGAAAATAACTGCATTATATAAATTTAATACAAAAAAATACCTACAAAATAGTGCAAAAATTATACCAACCTGTGACAAATGGTGATTCGCGACAAAGAATAAAATCTCCGGCCAAAAGGCAGAAAAGTGCGGAGGAATTTGTGATTTATCGTGGGTTTTTCAAATTAATTGTTATATAATTTACAAGATTAATAAAAGACTAATTCAATGTCTACTTCAGATCTACTTACCTCATAACGCCATAGAAGATGAATATCACAGTACTGGAGAGAAAAGCTCCGAGGAAGTGCGAGAATAAGTAGGGTTCCACTTGATTTGGTATCCCACCTTGGTGCTAAATGAGCATTAATAGGTATATCCTATTTCTACTATCCTACAAAAAAAATAGTGTCTGTGTGTGTTTTGCATAAACTTCCTCAGGGTTCCGGAGGATATCTCGAAAGGGATGGGTTTGAGGAGGTGTTTGATACGTCATTAGATGCGTAATGGGGTGGAGATGACTGCACATATTTTGTAAATATGGTTTCGAATTAAAATTAATTTTTTTAAAAATCCGACACCCACTTTTTAGGATAAAATCAGCGAGCCGGAGTTGCGAGCCTATAAAGGCCCAAGGAAGGGGTTTTTTATGTTTTTCATCAATTGGGAACAATTTAAAACGAAGAAATCAAGGGTTTGAAGGCCAGGGTGAAAAGTCGGAAGCCAACCCTGTTTTAATAAAATTGCTTAAATCAGGCTTTAAGGGTTATTTTATAAAACTTACCCATAGAGACTATTGGAGTCAATAGATTTCCATAAATCAGCCCGAGGCAAAGGGCGACGGCGATGGAACTAAATTTGGAAACATTAAAGTTAACTAATCGAACATAATTAAAATTAATGATGATGATGATTAAATGGCATTAATCCATTGTCAATAAAAATTTACATAAATCTCCTCGTCGAGCACACCGGCTCGGCCTGCTCCTCCATTTTGATGAGCGATTTTGGGAAGCCCGTCTTTTCTTCGAACACCTAAAGAAAAAAATACAAAAAATTGCTAAATTTAATAAATTTTTGGATGTTATTGTTAGTTGAAATTGCAGCGTTCGGCCTTGTCCTACCTTTGAACGAGTCGACAAGTTTGAGCGAATCAGCGGTTCACTTCTTTAGTCTAAACACCACTAAAAGACATTTTTTGTATTAATAACTAAATTATTGGTATTAGCATAATAATATATTCTTAATTTGCTTAGTTTTATACATACATAGCTGCAACTTACCCAACAATAACAGCAACCAGCCCGAGTTTCCAGCGCCATTGGCCCGGATTGAGGGACACCGAAGAGGCCGAAGCTGAAAATACGATAGTAATTTCGACGTCTAGAAATGGTTTAAAAGTAATCGTATGGTAGCTTAAACAAGTTACTGTACCCGAAAAACCCACTTTCCAACAGCCCAGCCAACCAAGCAAGTTGTGGAATTCCAAAGTAACGGCGCTAGTGTCATTCCCAGAATTGCCATGATGGGTATAAGCGTTCGCCGAAAGCTGTCCTTTTAGTGATCAAAAAGCGAAGGAAAGATAAAACGCTTGCTGAACCTACCAATCGGTATACCCCCAAACATGGCTTCGGATGATCTGGAAAGTTCGTTTTCCACGCCAGTACAAATGCCGGTAGCATTTGCCCGCAGGCCATCATCCACTGCACGAATACTCCTATAATATATTTGAAAATTGGCATTCGAAGTTTTTAAAGGGACTAGGAAGGCTAGAATCTATGCATTTCGCAGCTAGGCATACTCAAGTACGCCAACCGAAGAGCTGGAGCTCATTTTTATGGCGTTCGAAATTGAGATTTTGCGCCCCTTCCATCCCTCCTATACAGCTT
>JBBGBA010000290.1:0-111200 GCA_038088335.1 Mesorhabditis sp. LJ9110
CCGGCCCCCGAGGCGTTTTTTTTTTTGGATTTAATGAGCAGGTAGAGAATCCTTTAGGAAAGGGCAACCTAGAGAATTTTTAGAACCATATTTCTGCTAAATTGCCCATTCTGAAATTATGCACCACCGAGTTCCAGCTTCCCCTACGCCCCTTCACCGCCCAAAAAAAAGAAAAAATTGCGTTCGGATTGAGGCGATAGAAAGAAAGAGAGAGAGAGAGAGAGAGAGAACGAGAGAGATAGTGAGAGAGAGAGTGCCCGGTGTGCCCCGGGGGCATAATTCGATTCGACCTCACCCACTCGGGCGCTGGGCCCGAGTCTCCTCTCTTTCCATTTTGTTTTCCCCTCTTTAACAACCCGCCGATCCGCCCACCGGTCAGATTGGGGGTTATTTAAGGAAGCCTTGGTGTTTTAGATAATTTTAGATTTTTTTGGGGCTCCCGCAATGATCTCTGCTAGCCTGCCTCTTCCTAAAAAATCTCTGCTAGCCTGCCCAGTCGATCACACTTTCAGAATTCCAGAATTCTGGAAGTTTTTGTAGAAATTCCATGATGCCCCCACTTCCACTCCCAATATTTGCACAAACTGACCCGGCCGGGTGCACTGAAGTCTGGCGCTGGCTCCACGTTGAAAATCGCTAGAATTCCCTGCAGAAACGCTTCCGGTTATACCGGTTTTGGTCAGAAAATCGCAACATCCCCGATGATCTCTGCTAGCCTGCGATTTCCTAAAGAATATCTGGCTTTTCCTAAAGAATCTCTGCCCTTTTCCTAAAAATCTCTGCTAGCCTGCCCTTTCTATGCTAGCCTGCCTTTTCCTCAAAAGAATCTCTGCTAGCCTGCCATTTCCTAAAGAATCTCTGCTAGCCTGCCCTTTCCAAGAATCTCTGCTAGCCTGCCTTTCCTAAAAGAATCTCTGCTAGCCTGCCCTTTCCTAAAGAATCTCTGCTAGCCTGCCATACCTCAACTACCGTATGCGAGTCCGAAAAACTCCAAGATGACGTTTTCTAGAAACTGCTCGAAAATCTAACTTTTTGTCGCCTGCAGATTTATTTTTTTATTGGAATGCAAATCGGATAAATTGCACCGCGCCTCAGCGGATTTATTCGACTCGACGGCCCATTCAGATTTTGCGTCAGAGGGGGGGGCATTACGGCTCCGGATTTTCAGCTGACCGCTTCGGGCGACTTGCCAGGCTTTTCTCTCTCTCTCTCTCTCTCTCTCTCTCTCTCTCTCTCCCGCACTCAATTTTATCCCTAATTTTTGCAAAACCATATTCTTAAGCTATCTGCAACATCTGCTGTGCTCTGACCCCAACTCCTCCACCCTTTTTTTTGTCACATTTCTAGCAACCCCAATTTTTTTGGCATTTCTGCTGCAAAGGTATGGCAGCTGAAATTGGCAGGTCAGCGAGAGAGAGAGAGAGAGAGAGAGAGAGCGAGAGAGAGGGAGATAGAGAGAACTTTTTCGGGGCCCCCCTATGGAAGTGGCCGAAAAGTCAGCTCGTTATTCTCAATCTGCAAATGGGATATTTTGAGAATAACATTTTTGGGGTTGTTTGTTGCAAAAGTTTCTAAGTCTAAGCTTAATCTAAGCCTAAGCCTAAGCCTAAGCCAAGCCCAAGCCCATACGTGCCAACCCGGTGCCACCCACTGTCCATTCGACAAAAACGGACTGCCCGCCACTTCTATTGGGTTCATCTTTTGAAAAGCCGACACAAAAAAGGACTAGAATCCCGCCGGGTCAGCGGGCAAAAGCCCGAACGTTGATTGGATTTCGACCCGTTTTCACACTTGGTTTGAATTTTCCGACTGGCAACAATGTAGCGGTTTTTGAAAGCTAGGGAAAGTCAATTTGGGGGCATCGATCCTAAAAGGTCTCTGCTAGCCTGCCCTTTCCTAAGGAATCTCTGCTAGCCTGCCCTTTCCTAAAGAAACTCTGCTAGCCTGCCCTTTCCTAAAGAATCTGCTAGCTTGCCTGCAGCATCATATTTCGAGAATTATTATTCATTCCATTATTCCCTTTTTTCCTATTGTTTTGTGACTCATCCAAAACCTTTCAGGCGGTCTTTTCCAGCCTCTATCCTCCAATTCCTTCCACCGCCACGACCCCGTTGTCTCGCCGGCTTCTTCCGGCGGAACCACATTTTTTGCTCATTTACCCGGCTACGTCACAATGGGGGAAGGTTTTTCTGAATTTTCTCGTTCCTAAATGGTCTTCTTTGTGGCCCCTGATCGATTTTGAGTTCTAGGCATAATCCCGGCAGCCAACTTCTTTGCAGCGAAATCCCGACAGCATCGAGGTCTTGTCGGGTTCTTGTCGGAATTTTGTCGGGAATTTGTTGAGATTTTGTTGGGAATTTGTTGAGATTTTGTCGGGATTTTGTCGGGATTTCGTCTGTCGGGGGTTTTGTCGGTACTTCGTCGGCGGTTGGGATTATGTCGAGATTTTGTTTTCGGGATTTTGTCGGGATTTTGTCGGGATTTTGCCGGGTCCGTGTGTGAATTTTGAGGATCTGGTCGTCGGGATTTTGTGGTTATTTTGGGGGCGGTTTTGACATGCCGGATTTGTTCCGATTTTTCGCTTTCGGGATCCTAGCGGTCTGTTGTCGGGATTTTAAGATCTCGTGACTTCGGCTGTCGGCATTTTGTCGCAGTTCCTGTTGTCGGGATTTTGGTCTTGTTTTACAAATTCTCAAAACCCGCTGCTAGCCTGCCCGACCTATTTTCGAGGAAAACGACCGAGATTTCGTTAGCCTTTTTGAGACATTTCCGTTTCCTGCCGGCTTACCTGTCCGGCCAGCTGGTCGGCCTGGAGTGAAAATCAGCTGACCGGGGGTCCATCGGGACTCAATGTCTGGCCACTGGCTCGAGATGGACAGCTGTTCCATTTCGTTCGCGAACATCCCCCCGGGGCAGACCGGCTGATTTTGACCGATTTTTTGCCCTGGATTTTTACTAGTTACGGTTGTCGCCGCCCCTTTTAAAATCAGCAAAAATTGCGGCTGCCGCCCGGGGTCATTTTGTCGGATCGGGTGGTTTCTAAAAGAATCCTGCTCACTTGCTCACCCTTTTTTGTTAACGTTTTGTTTCAAAACAAGCATCCCTGCAAGATCCTTTAGGAAGGCAGGCTAGCAGAGATTCCTTTAGGAAAGGGCAGCTAAATCTCAAAATTGAACTTTTCTAGTGGGACCCATTTGGCTAGGGCCCACCAGCAGCACCGTTCCCATTCACATGACCCCCCGCAGTCGGCGTAGAGGTTTGTTGACACCCAACCATTCCCCCCGGAAAAAACACTACAAACAGGAAAGAGAGAGCGAGAGAGAGAGAGAGAGAGAGAGAGAGAGAGAGAGAGAGAGAGAGAAACAAGATGGCTATCCTGGCCAAATGACCCTCGGGACCAGAAGGGCTGGGCCCGGTGCCATGACACGTGGAAGAGGGAGGCTAGCAGAGATTCTTCAGGAAACGGCAGACTAGCAGAGATTCATTAGCTAGCAGTGCCCTCATAGATCAGTGATTCATTCTTTGAGCCCAAAAATGAACGTCAAAATGTGATCACCACCTAATTATTTGGTACAACAAGATTTAGCCGATTTGAGTAGGAAATTAAGCCCATACGCGCGCGTGTGTGTGCCGGTCAATTTGTTGCGCCGGGGCCAATTTTTTTTGGGGCGGTGGATTAGCTGAGTCAGCCCCGGGCATTGTTGGGGATTAACTAGGTGGTCGTTGCTGAAAAAACAAGGCTAGAACGGCTCTTCCATTTCCTAAAAGCTCTCTGCTAACCTGCCCTTTCCTAAAGAATCTCTGCTAGCCCAACGCGTTTTCAAAACTTTGTGAAAACTTGTGGCCGGGCGAGCCCCCCTCGGGGTTGAGTCAGCTGGTCACAAAAAAAACCACGAAAAGCGCGTCCCGTTCTTTTATTTACCCTGGCTCACTCGGTGGGGCGGCCACCCACCCAGCCAAAGTTTGGAAATTCATTTGTCTCGCATCTCCCTCTCTCCCTCTCTCTCTCTCTCTCTCTCTCCCACGTTCCGTTCATAGCCTGGTGTCTGTAATTTCCGTTTCCATCACCGCCACCTCCGCCCCGTTGACCAACCCCAAAATACACTAGCCGCCTTTTGACGATCTTGCTCATAAATTTTGGAAGACTAAGCGTAAGCCTAAGCCGAAAATTAAACCTAAGCTTGCCAAGTTTGCTGCCAAACAAGCTTATCTAAGCCTGCCCTAGCCAAACCAAGCTTAGGGGAAGCCTTGGCGAGCTTGAGCCTTTGCCTCCTCTCGGTGTTCTTCTAACTCTGCGTCTTGGAGTTTCGCAAATGGCCACTGCTAGCCTGCCCTTTTCCATAGAAGTTTTTTGGAATTTATTTCCTCATTTTCGCGATTTCAAAAGGTGTTTTTTAACAACCTGGTGTCCGGATTTTCTTACCGTATCCGGTTATCCTAATCTTTTCCGGTCAGGTCCTAAAAGGTCAATGTTTTGCCGTCATTTTTCTAAATTTAGACGGTTCCTAAAGAATCTCTGCTAGCCTGTCCCTTCCTAAGGAATCTCTGCTAGCCTGCCCTTTCCCCTAAAGAATCTCTGCTAGCCACCTCTGCTAATATTCCATTCCCCTCTGCTGGCCGGTGTCTTGAGATGGCGAAAAAGAAGAAGATGACGTGCTTCCGGCTATTTTCCAAGTTTTCCCCTCCCCTTACCCCCAAAAGGACTCTCCTTGTCCGCTCTGGGCCCCGTCTTTTTCCATTCCTTTCCTCTTTTCATCCTCGCAAAAACCGAGAAAGCCCGCAGGGACCTCGTCATTTTTTGCTGCCATTTTTGGGTAGGGTGGGTTCGGGAGAGCTAAATGATCTCTGCTAGCCCGCCACAAATTTTTCAATTGCATATGCTAGCTTGCTCTCGATCTCTTTGGTTTTTTTGTGAAAATTGTGCGTTTTTGCAGGTTTTGACAGAGAGGCCATATACAATTGCTTTCTCTTTCCTTATATGATAACTTGAAGTCGAAACTGCCCGCCCAAGCCTGCCTGTAAACCCGCTAAGCCCAAGCTTAACCCTAAGCTAAGTCTGCCCTTTCTTTTCCGGCCTAAGGCTGAGCCTAAGCCCAAGAAACAAAGAAAACGGAGTTTCCCGGCCTTCCAATCGGCTGTTATTTCCTGGTTTTCAAAGATATCTTTTCAATTTCTTCCCGGAATCCGTGAAAAACTCCGAATTTTTCCGCCGTCCCCACCACCGCGGACCGTTTATTTATTCCAGAGCCACACCGACCTCGCGACGTCATTTTCACTCTCTCCCTCCCCTTTTCTCCCCTTTTCCCCTCCTCTCCTTTCTCTCTCTCTCCCGTGGCGTTTGGAAAAGCCGGAAGGCACGAGCCACAGAATTCAGAATCTAAAAGTGATAGAATATTCTGTGATGGGGGTCCCACACCGGAGGGACGCTTTGCGTTCACAAGCTCGGTCATTTTTGAATTTTTTAGGTTTCTGACGAGGGGATCCGGTCTTTGTAGCACCTAGCAGAAATTCTTTAGGAACAGGCCAGCAAAGATTCTTTAGGAAAGGGCAGGCTAGCAGAGATTCTTTCGGAAAGGGCAGGCTAGCAGAGATTCTTTAAGAAAGGCATCCTCCCGAGAAGTTGTTTTGATTTTTCCCTCTACCTGCTTCCTTTTTTCAGCTACATCGTTTTTTTATAGTTTCACGCGCGACCGGTATCCGGCAGCTGAAAATTCCGAGGGACACTCGATTTCCAGCCAAAACTCATATACCTCCTGTTTTTTCGTGTTTTTCTAAGGGTCAGCTGAATAGCTTTTTTAGGCAAAATCAGTTTCTCGTCCCCCGAAAATCAGGCATGTGAAATTTTTTTTGGGCCGGAAGTCTGTCGGTGTTTCCGATTTCGGGCACTTTCTGTTTTTCCACCTATGCCGACCTGTTGAGGATATATAGTGCATTTTCATAGAGTTTTTAGTAGTTTGACCTATTAAGTTACAAAAATATTTTTTAAGCTTGAAAATTCGAAAATTTCGATTTTTTTTTTGGTGATTATACATTTTTAACCAAAAATTCAGCATTTCGAAAAATTTGATAATTTTTTTATTGTGTTTATGCCTAAAAACTATGTTAATTGCTATAAAATGATTTATATTTTGTTATAGGGGCGTAGAAAATCACCGGGAAAAATTTGGTCCCCCCCGCTAACAGCCCAGAACCACCGGCGTTCCAAGCGAATTTTCAAACGCTGACCACAGTCCCCTGCCCACGGCTTTTGCTAATTGGGCGGATACCGGGTACAGGCGAGCTGGCCGAGTGCGGCAGGGCTTGGACATTTTTTGCAGCCATTTTCCGACGATGTGGAGGTGGATTTTGCACCCACGCAAGTAGACTCGCGGACAACGAACGAACTGTTTTCGATTTTGAGGTTTTATTATGGCTTTTGCTGAGCATTCCAATTGGTGTTCGGTGGCCGGAAGTGGAGTTCCAAAAAGATCTCTGCCAGTTTGCCGCTCGACAAGCCTAACTAAGTCTAAGCCTAGCCTTGCGAAGCCCAAGCCAAGCCTGCTGCCAAGCTGCTTCCTGCTGCCTAAGCTTACCTGGTGCCTTATGCTTGCTGTTAAGTAAGCCTGTTAAGCTGCCCTAAGCTGCCTGCTGCCTGCCTAACGCCTAGTAAGCTACTAAGCCTGTTGCTGGTTGCCTAAGCTAAGCCTGCTGTTTGCCTAAGCCTTAGCTAAGCCTGTTCTGCCCTAAGCCTAAGCCAAGCCTAAGCGAAGCCTCGGCCGCCTTTCCCTTCCATTCCCAAATGATCACTGCCAGCCTGCCCCTCCCTATCATCTCCCTTACCCCCCGAAAAACACTTATCGTTAAGTGCCAACCCAGGGCCAATCCCATATTCTTGTTTTGCCCCCCAAAATAGCCAAGGACTTTTGTTAATATTATTTATAGGCGGCCACAAACGCGTAATTAGGTTGCCCCCGCGCGTAAACGACGCCAAAATTCGGGAAAAGGTCTGGACGAATTTTAGATTTTCTACACTTTTGCTCTGGCTGACTCGATATTAAAGAATCTCTGCTAGCCTGCCGTTTCCTAAAGAATTTGGACTTCGCTCTGTCGTTTCTCTCTCATATCTCTCTTTTTCTCCTCCTCTTCTCTCTTTTTCCTCACCTTCTCTCTGACTTCTCCTCTTCCGCCTCTCGCTCTCTATCTGTCTCTCTCTCTTCTCCTCTCTCTCTCTCCGTCTCTCGCTATCTCTCTGTCTCTCTCTATCTCTCTCCCTCTCTCTCTCTCTCTCTCTCGCTCTCTCTCTCTCTCATCTCTTTCGCTCTAAATTCCACGAATTGCCCTCCAAATCGACAAATCGAAAATCGAACTTTCCGTGGCTTTTGCCTACAGTTTTTCTCACGGCCCCTCCCCTCCACTATTTCACAACACACTGGCATACTTGGGATTCCATTCCCTATTCCGTGCCCCCGAAATTCACATTAATTCAGTAGAAAACAGATCGCAAAAAAATCGAAAAGCCGTGGCCGAATTTATTCGACTCCCCCGTTTTTTTGGGTTGACCCCAGTTTTTCGTATATATTTGTCGATTATCCCCAAGTTTTCTCGTTTTAGGCATTTTGCCTTTCCAGATACTGTACTTTTCATTGTTTTCATAGCACTTATTACGAACCCGGACTGCTTTTACTGTTTTTTTAGAACCCGATGAATCAGCTGGACAGGCCCCCGGCCAGGGGCGAAGCCGTGTCCCTGCTCATGGTATGCATTGAAAAGACGGAAGGTACGGTAGATTTGACGTTTTTTAAAGACGTGCAAGCCAAGACTAAACCTAAGCGAAGCCTTAGTTCAAAACTAAGCCTAAGCCCAAGCCTAAGCCTAAGCCTACCTTAAGCCTGCCTGCCTAAGCCTGCCCAAGCCTAAGCTTCCGTTAGCCTAAAGCTAAACGAAGCCTAAGCCTAAGCGAAGCATTGGCTTGAACCTAAGCGAAGCATTAGTCTAAGCCTCAGCTTAAGCTTGTTCCTGCTGAAGCCTAAGCTTAAGCAAACACCAAGCCCAAGCCTAAGCCTAAGCCCAAGCTTAAATTTTGTCGAAGCAAAATGTTTGAAAGAATGGGCAGGCTAGCAGAGTTTCTTTGCTCGGGCCAAACCTCAAAGATCAAAAATTCCCCCTTTCCGGAAGCCCCCATTTCGGCTTCCGCCATTTTTCTACGGATACCTTTTTCTCATTCAAACTTTTTTGACGACCCATTTTGCGATTTTTCTAGGGCTTCACGTGATGCGGATTAGCGTCTAAAAATTCAAAAATTCACAAAAAAAGTGGAATGTACTTTGCGGGGCTATTTCGGGTACCGTAATCCGCCCTGGAAAAGCTCTGTAGCCTGGCAGATCGAGGATTTTTCCTGAATGGAGCACGAGGTAGGAATGGCGAGAAAAGCCGCGGGATTAGGGCAAAAATTAAAAATTCTAATCTACCCAGTAAAATTCTCGTTTTTCAGCCCTGCGCCCGGATCTGAGCCTGCTGACGCCCAGTCAGCTCGATGTGCTCTCGCCGTTGCTGTCGAGCTTGGTGGGTTATTTTGAGATTTTTCGAGGTTTTTGAGAAATGGAAAATTGCCAAGAGGTCTGTCATGATGCCTTTAAAATTACTGTAAATAGAGCGTGGCTATGGCTATGGATTAAAGGACCCTTGAAGGTTGAGGTAATGAATTGAAAAACTCTCTTTCTGGTTTTCGCTCTCTCTCCCACGCTCTCTCTTTTTCTGGCTGGCTTTCAGGTTCTCTCTCTCTCTCTCTCTCTCATCTCGCTACCGCTGTCTCGCTGTCTCTCGCTTTCTCTCTCTCCCTCTCTCTCTCCCTCTCACGCCCTCGCTCTTCGGATTTTCACAATTAAAAAAAAAGTGTGGTTAGGTCGTTTCATTAATTTTTATACCTGAAACCGACAATTCTCCCGAATTTATTGCCTATTTCAGGTGAATTATTGTCTTTCGCTCTCTCTCTCGCTCTCTCTCCTTCTGTGTCTTTCGTTCCGACCATCTGCCGCTGACCCAAAAAACACGTGTTTTGACCCAGGGACCCAACACTTCAGATTCAGGCCGTTCGTGTGGAATTCGACAAGAATTTCTAATTCCCTAAAACACAGGTTACCTCTCGGTCTCCGTTGCTTAAAAATAGACGGCCGTGAACAGGTGTTCTTCGGAATTTCGTTGAAATTGGCCAGACAGGGCGTGGGTAAATTGGAAAGTTGTGGAATTAGGGGGCAGGCTAGCAGAGATTCTTTAGGAAAGGGCAAGCTAGCAGAGATTCTTTAGGAAGAGGCAGGCTAGCAGAGATTCTTTAGGAAAGGGCAGGTTAGCAGAGATTCATTAGGAAAGGGCAGGCTAGCAGAGATCAAAATCCCATTCATAACCATTGTTTTCCAGCGATTTAGCCTGTTTTTTCGAACTCGGAGACTAGAATTTGCCCATCCGCTCCCCTAACCCCAAATTACAGCTCGAGGCTCGACAGTGCCATTTCTTAGCTTTCTTTCTTGTGCAAATTTCAAGTCCTCATTACCCCCCACCCGGGGCTGGAAATCCATAATTTTCGGCCTGTCCATTCATGAGCATAATTTTGGGCCAAACCTTCATTCATCGTTTCATTGTGAAGTTTTGTTTTTGTTGAATTTTTGCCTTTAAATGATCCCTACTGGCCTGCATTTTCCTACAGAATCTCTGCTAGCCTGCCCTTTCCTAAAGAATCTCGCGGAAGTGAGCGAATCGCTCCTAATTACCCCCATTTTCGCCCTCGGGCCAATCGTTCCGGGTCCAGCCGTCAAAAAGGTCGCTCCCAACTGTAAAACAAGCTCCTTATGCCTCTCTCTCTCTCTCTCTCTCTCTCTCTCTCTATCTCTCTCTATCTCTCTCTGTCTCCTCTCTCTCTCTCTCTCTCTCTCTCTCTCGCTTTCACTCACACGGTATTTTTGTGAAAATTTTTTGATGGTTGTCACCTTCGACCGATGGACAAATTAACATAGATAAGCCTAGGTCAAAACCTAAGCCCAAGCCTGAGCCTAAGCCTAGGCAGCTTTAAAATGTTGCAAAATGCGATTTGTGATTACTGAGAGGTGAGGGCGGGTGGTAATATTTCTGCTGACTCCTCTTCTCCCACACCAGAAGCATCATAAGAAGAAGAAGCAGAAGAAGGGTCTGGTCTCCCCCTGTCTGTTATCAGGAAAGTCTCGTCTGCTGCCCCCTCGTGACTTCCTCCCCCCATCATGCTAATATGCCAAAAACTTCTTTTCACAATTCCCCCGGCGGCCCACCCACCCCTCGCCTTCTGTGTGCAAAAGTGACGAACGGGTCTTGCTAATCGATTTTTGGCATTGATTTTTCGAATAATAATTTAAAAAGAATTTTTCGTTTTTTTTAGATAACCGCCTGACTTAAATGACTGCATTTTGGATTTTGCAGCCTCGTAATTTTCAAAAAAGTGATTCAGTAATTTTCTGAAATTTTAAGATAATTTTTACATTTTTCCTGATTTTCAATTTTCAATTTTTTACAGTTTTCTCATTTCAAAACCTGCCTCAAATTGTCCATTTTAAAATAGACATAAAAATGTGACTAAATGCCTTAAAAAGTAATTTAAAAATTTTCGAAAATTTTAAAATTTTCTGAACGGTTTTTAAGCTTGAAATTTAAATATTCGCAGGTTTCAGAATTTAGGAAAATCGAACATTTTGTTTTAAAAGTAATATCTATAACTTTCAACATAAATTAAAAGAAATAATATCAAAGCAATTTTTAAACACCAAATTTTCGATTTTCCAGGTTTGGAATTTTCCAAGAACCTCGATTTGCATTTTCTTGGAAGTTAAAATTTCTCTTTTTAACACGGAATTTTTTATTTGATTTATCTGATACTATAAATATCCATCTGAAGCTCAAAGTACACAGAAAAGCAGAAAAAAGCTGAACTCCACTTTTTTACGCGCTGAACTCTGGCCACGCCTTTTCCGCCCTTTCCGCGATAATCCTCTGGACGTCACGGTCCTCTTTAAACTCGTCAAAAACTGTAGGAAAACGGCGAGGGGGGTTGAACTTTTCCATTTAGATACTAACGACAGCTCATCTTGGTCTAATCCCACTTTTTGATCCCATCTGGATTTAGAACAGATATTTTTGAGTTAAGGGGTACGGTAGAAAATGATGATTTTTTGGCTATCTTTTTCGCTATTTCTAAGCCTAAGCCTAAGCCTAAGCCCTAAGCAAAGCCGAACCTAAACCTAAGCCTAAACCTAAGCCTAAGCCTAAGCATAAGCCTAAGCCTTAGCTTGAGCATGAGCTGAGCCCAAGCCTTAGCGTAAGATTTTTTTCTATGTCACTCTCTCTCTCTCTCTCTCTCTCTCTTCTCTCTCTTTCTAACTTCCGCTCTTCCCTCGCCCAGACACCCCCATAAATTCTGACGCAATTTTACTCCCTTTCCGGTTTCCATTAGCCCGAATCATTCCATTACACCCCATCACACGTCACCTTAACTTTAATAGGATTTTGACCAATTTTCCGGGATAAATTATGCATTTTTGGGCGGGTGGGGAGGCGGCTTATTTGCTGACCTCATGCGCATTATTACTGGCTAATGTGTGGTCGAACTATTAGGGCCGTGGCTCCGCCTCCCCGCCCCAGACTGCACTTCTTCTAGACGTTTTAATCGGTTTTTCGAGGGATTTAATTCCAGAATTTTCTAGATTTAGAACATCTGCTAGCTTGTCCTTTCCTAAAGAATCTCTGCTAGCACCCCTCAAATCCTACATTATCTCTGCTAGCCTAACCACCCCGTCCTCAATTTTTTCTACAAGGCGACCGATGTCTCAAAGAATCTCTGCTAGCTGGCCCTTCTTTCCATTTTCCGCCAATTACCTCTGCTAGGTTGCCCAGAATTTTCCACAGGACCTCGGCTAGTTTTCTTCAAAATTCCTAAATAGTCTTTGCTAGCTTGCCCAGCCAGCTAAGGAACCCCCGCGACGCCCTTAAATTCCTAAATAATCCATGCCAGCCTACCCTCAAATTCTCACATGATTCGTGCTACATACCCTGCCAATCGAGGGCGGGCTAGCAGAGATTCTTTAGGAAAGGGCAGACTAGCAGAGATTCTTTAGGAAAAGGCAGGCTAGCAGAGATTTTTTAGGAAAGGGCAGGCGGCAGAGATTCTTTAGGAAATTCTTTAGGAAAGGGCAGGCTAGCAGAGATATGCTGGCCTTTCACTAGTTCCTAAATAATCTCTGCTGGTCTAGAATTTACAATTTGACTGAACTTATTGAACACTGCGGGGCCGAATTTCTGAAGTTTTACTCGTTATTCAGCTGTACCCAGAATCCCGCCTCTAACAAGCAGCTGGAATCCGGGCGACCGTATGCACCGTGTTCACTCTCACTTCCCGACAAAACAGCAGCAGATTTTTGGCGAATTTTTGAGAGGTTCGGCCGACTTGAAGCCACCTGGGCTGCCATAAATTTTCCGATTCATTTCTTCATACGGAGCCCTGTTTTTGCGTCTTTAACGAGGTTTTGAAGCTTGAAATCCGAAGGAATCTCTGCTAGCCCACCCTTTCCTAAAGAATCTCTGCTAGCTTTTTTTCTTTTTTTTTTCGTTTTCTCACTTTCTTTTTTACCGATCACTCTCGCTCTTTTAGCCCTCCAAAATTATTCAAATGGTGAGCTGACGCCAGTAGTACGATACGCTACGCTACGCCACGCTACGCCATGAACGGCATCCCAATTTTCTCGGTCACCGAGGAGGACACGGTCGCATCGACGTCGACGGTAGGGAAGAGGGCTAAGCTAAGCCTAAGCTAAGCAAAGCTTAAACAAAGCCTAACTCGAAACCTAAGCCTAAGCTAAGCCTAACCAAAGTAGCCTAAGCCTATGCCGAAGACTGCCTTGCCAGTCCCTTCAACGTCATTTTCCCGGTTAAACCCATGCACGCATTTAAACGGTGGTATCTGGATGCCGATCGGCACGTACCCACCGACGCCACCACCTGCCTACGTGCCGTGATGCAAATGTTGGCCGCCGAGAAGTCGATTCAAATCGATGATCGGGTAGTTATTAGGTGGATGACTTGTCGGGCAGGCGAGAAGGGCGGATAATCCCCAAAGGCAGGTTCCCCGGGCCACCAGGTGGGTTACGGTAGGTTGAGAGAGACCGGATGAGAAGGAATATATAGGTGCTTTAGGAATTCAATGAAGGTAGCAGCGATTCTTTAGGTAGGGACAGGCTAGGAAAGGGCAGGCTAGCAGAGATTCTTTAGGAAGGGGCAGGCTAGCAGAGATTCTTTAGGAAAGGGCAGGCTAGCAGAGATCCTTTAGGAAAGGCAGGCTAGCAGAGATTATTTAGGAAAGGGCAGGCTAGCAGAGATTCGTTAGGAAAGGGCAGGCTAGCAGAGATTCTTTAGGAAGGGCAGGCTAGCAGAGATTCTTTAGAAAGGGCAGGCTAGCAGAGATTCTTTATGAAGGCAGGCTAGCAGCGATTCTTTAGGAAAGGGCAGGCTAGCAGAGATTCTTTGGGAAAGAGCAGGCCAAAATTGTTGCGCTATGTTAAGCAGCTCTCTACTAAATTTTAAAGGCGCTGACAATCCTCAGAAAATCGATTACGACATCAAAATCTTGACTAACCCCAGGCATGTTTTTGCAGCAACTTCAGCAACCATGCGAAAAACAAATTATCCAGTTTTCTGGCCCCTAACCTGCTGACCCCGGATTTGCAGGCGCGCTACCACGTGCCACCGTAGCAGCTGGGTTCTGACATTTTTTTGCCCAATTAGGATGAATTAAATATCGGACTTTCCGGGTGATTTTTCAGAATTTTCGAATGGAAAGCAGCCGGTGCAGGCGCGTGGTATTTTTTTCGATTGAGTCATAGCATTAGGAGAAGAAGCAGATGTTAACAAAGAACTGCTAAGAATTGAGAACCAAGCTTATGCTACGCCTGAACCTAAGGCTAAGCCTAGTTTGAAGTCTAGATATCATCAAAGCCGAAGCTTAAGCCGAAGCCTAAGCCCAGACTAAACCTAAGCCTAAAACCAAGCCCAAGCCAGGCCTGAGCGCACCTTACGTTATTTTGCAAGCAAGCTGGCCCGAAAAAGTTTTGGGGGGAATGTTCTTTTCCGAATTCGATTAACCTAAACCCAAAATCGGCCACTTTCGATAGTCAAGTTCGAATAGGTTTTAGACAAAACTTTATAGGCATCTTGTTCAGAAACAAATTTCCCCAAAAAGTTACGAACTCAAAATGTTGAATTTTAAAATTTTTTGTAAAATTATGGACCTTAATTTATCAAATTTTTCCAACTTTTCAATGATTTTGGAAAAGATGGACATTTTATAGAGAATTTTTTCTGAACAAGATGTACCATCTGGTTTTGTCTAAAAACCATTCCAAGTCTTTTATGGCTTCGAAAAGTAAGATTTTGGCTGTTTTTTAGGTTTAAATGTTCATAACTTTCGAGAAATTTTATTCCGCAAAAACGGTTGACATATTGAATCAGGTAAACCCTCAAAGGCTTGGTCCCTGCCAAAATCCCGACGACACTCAAAAAAAGTTTCCCAAGCAAGCCTGCTTGAGCCTAACCTAGCCTAAGCCGAAACTAACCCCAAGCTGACCGTAAACCTAAGCAAAGCCAAAGTTTGCCAGCCTTGCCCAAACCCGGCCAGCCGCCCAGGTTTAAAGACAAATGGAGCCTGTCCTAAAGCTACAGTATCCCGCTGGAAGAGTAAGGCAGTCCCAAAGGAGGTGCCCAATATCCGGCCGCGAGGCCACGAACCCAATTTAACCCGAATTTCCAAATTCCGGTGCTGACTCAAGATTTTTGTCTGATTCGAGAGTTTACAAAAAATGATCTGTGCTAGCCCGCCCCTCCTAAAGAATCTCTGATAGCTTGCCCGTTCCTGAAGAATCTCTGCTGCCTGTCTTTCTTTTCCCAGAGAATCTCTGCTAGCCTGCCCTTTCCTAAAGAATCTCTGCTAGCCTGCCCTTTCCTAAAGAATTTCTGCTAGCCCCGTCTTCCAAAATTCTCCCCACAACCCCTAGTTTTCGAGGTTTCCCTTCAGATTCCCGGGCGGCGGTTTGCTTGGCGCAACGATGCACCGGAATTTTCAGTTGTTTCCGGAGCGGTCGGCTTGCCCGGCCAGCCATTCCGTCCATTCCGCTCTCTTCTCTCTCTCTCTCTCTCTCTCTCTCTCTCTTCCTCTCCTTTCAAAATCCTTGAAAGCCAGATCAGAACCGAGAGATTCGATTATGACATGAAATCTGGGAGCTTTACGACTTCCCGAGTACGTGTTGCAACAAAGGACGCTCCAAAAATTTCTAGGGATTCTCATTACCGGAGTGTTGCGTAGTTTTTGCAAATTTTTGTGCTAATCTCCTCCCCAAAAATTCACAAATCAAGGGGGCAAAAATTCGCAAATTTCTGACATAAAACACCGCATTTTCCGCTTCATCCTAATCCCCGTTTGACGTCGCGAAAATCACACGATTAATTATCCAATAAAAATAAATAAAAAAGCGGCGCGCAAATCCGCAAACACGGAAATCGTGATAATCCGCCCAATTTTCCCCCAAAAATTTTTTTTGCAGATCGTTTGGAGGTGGTTTTCAATTAGTGTAGGCGGGGGGATTATCCGCCCTTCTTTTCTACCGTACTCTCCAGGCGTTTTTTGCTTTTTTTTTTTCTTTGTTAAGCGCTGTCAACAAAATGCGTAACTGATGCGAGGGGATTAGAGGGAAATCTGTTGATTCTGCTTTTTCTTTACATTTATCGCCCAATTTCCCGATTGTTTCCTGATGACAGTCTCTCTCTCGTCTCTCTCTCTCTCCCTCGCTTTTTGAGGGGATTCAAAGAATCATGACCGCCGGGTGGTGGGATTAGCAAAGAAAAGTGTAGGCGCTGGCGGGGTCAGATTTTTGCTTTTGAGGGATCCTTGCCAAAACGGCCTAACTTCGGGCTTAGCTTCGGGTCGACTTGAGCTTAGCTTACAAATCTTCTTAAGCCTAAGCCCAAGCCGAAATCTAAGCCGAAGCCTAAGCCGAAGCCTGATCCTAAGCCAGGCCCAAGCCTAAACCTAAGCCTAAGTCTAAACCCAAAGCCTAAGTCCAAGCCAAAGCCTGAACTAAGCCAAAGCCCAAGCCTAAGCCTAAGCCTAAGCCTAAGCCTAAGCCCAAGCCTAAGCCTAAGCCTAAGCCTAAGCCTAAGCCTAAGCCTAAGCGTGAATGCGGTAGCTAGAAATGCTAGGAATGTAAACCTCCCATTAACGTTCCATTTTCAGACAGAACATTCCCGAGCCGCCTCCACCTCAATGCTACACGACAAATGGCTACAGTACCGCCACGAGCGGACCTCGTCATCGTCGTCCGATTCTGGGATCGGGCTGCAGAGCCCGCCGGGCGCTGCTTTTTTGCGTAAGTGGGGAGAGAGAGAGCGAGAAAGAGAGAGAGCGAGAGAGAGAGAGAGAGAGAGTGCAAGAAAACTTTTTTTCAGAACACGTAGCCAACGGCTTGTCGCCTTCACTCGCCATCTCACCACCAGGCTTGTCACCACTGCAACTCTATGATTCGTCGGCTTTCTCGACCCCGACCCCTGGCCATGCAACCCGCTGTACAAGATTCACATTTGATCATCTACTCAAGAAACCGCGTGAGTTGACTTCAGTGTTCCTTTAAAATCAAAGCCGGGCAGGCTAGCAGAGATTCTTTAGGAAAAGGCAGGATAGCAGAGATTCTTTGGGAAATGGCAGGCTAGCAGAGATTCTTTGGGGGAAAGGCAGGCTAGCAGAAACCATTTGGGAATTTTACAACACTTCTTGGCGAGCAGCCAATTTTTTTGCAGCGTTTCTCCCCTAGAATCGGCCTGTTATATTTGTTGTTGAAAACCCCAGCCCATCCCCGATCTCCGTCTATTCGGCTCAGAAAATCAGACAAATGTCCCGAATCCGGGGATTTCGGCTGGGGATTCGGCGGCGACGTAGGCGGCCGAAAAGCGGCTTTAGCAGCCCGGGACCAACTGATCCGCCCAGCTTGGGGGATCTCTGAAATTGCAAAAAAATCGGGGTTACAAAATGGCACTTGGCCGGTTTGAGGACGACCTTCCATTTCTGAAGGTTCGACTCGATTCCGGAACTTTGCTTTAAGAATGTCTCTTTTTGCCAAAGCCTGAGCCGAGCCCTAAGCCTGATCCCGAAAATCGCTCGTTTACAGTACTCGAGCGGAAGTCGGCCCCAACCGCCGAATTTCGACGACGTCCGCCTTCGAGTGCCCGGCAATTGTCGCAAGGACCCGACGAGGCTCTCTGAGGTTTGTGAGCGTCTTAAGAACCTTGAAAGCTTAATCCTAAGCCTAAGCTAAAGATGAGCTTACGCCTAGGACTAAGCCTAAGCCTAAGCTAAGCCTAAGCTAAACCCAAACCAAGCCTCGGCTAAGCCTAAGCCCAAACCTAAGCTTAAGCCAAATCCTAAGCTTGTAACAAGCCAAGCCTAACCTAAGCGTAAGCCTAAGCCTAAACCTAGGCCTAACCCAAGCCTAAGCCAGCCAAAGTTAAACCTAAACCTAAGCCTAAGCCAAGCCACTTTAGGTGCTGAGCAAAGTCCGGGGGGAAACTTCGGTCCCGCCCTCGCCACTGGCCCTCTCCCCAAATGCCATCTCTGCCCACTCGGCCTCTACCGTACCCGCCATCCCCACGGTGGTCACGACAGGTGCGTTTTAGAAGGTTTTTCTTGTCGTTGCGCCTTGAAAAGGGCTGGATTACTGTATTTTAGTTTGTTACACTATTAGCGTATTTTAGCCGGAACTCACCCTCGGCTTGAGCGGAAGACATCGGTGATTCAGACGGCTAGCCAATTGAGCCCTCATGTGGGTTTTGAGCTTTCTACCCCCTCTCTCTCTCTCTCTCTCTCTCTCTCTCTCTCTCTCTCTCTCGCTAATTTCCTGATTTTAGTTAATAGCGCTCGCAGTGAGTCCTTCCCGGCGTCTCCCTTGCGAGAACCTTGTAGCAGTAGCAGCCAGCAACACCAACAAGTCAGCAGCCACCTCCGGGCCCTCAATCTATCGAAGCTCTTTAGCCGCTCAAAAAGCTGCACAAGTTCAGGCTCAGGCTCAAGCTACGGTTGGTCACTTTCTCACTCTCTCTCTCTCTCTCTCTCTCTCTCTCCCTCTCTGACCATGCTCTTTTCAGCAGCTATGGACCTCACTGTACGCGGCAGTACCAAGACATCCCTTGCTCTCGCCATCACTGTCTTCCCCGGCCACAACTACAGCAAATCCAGTATTTTTACGTGGGTTTCCAACTTTTCTCAATGATCTCTGCTAGCCTGCTGCAGCCTGCTCGACCGGTCTAATTATTTCTGATTTCAGAAATCTCGCCCCCAGCCCCGTCTGCCCCTTTGAGGTCTCCAAATCGCCGCTGTCGTTGGTTAGCGAGCAGAAATCGCCTTCGCTGTCGAGTCTGACAGGTTGGCGGGGAGAGAGAGCGAGAGAGATAGAGAGTTAGAGAAGAAACAGAGAGGATTCATGCTCATTTTTAGGCGCTGACGATGACGACCCCAACAAGCAGTACTGGTGTAATTTTTGCAAAAAGGACTTCCGGAGGCCAGATATTTTATCTCGGTAGGTGTTTTTAGTTTTTTGGTTTTAAATGGCGTAACTGGTTTGCGATAGCGAGAGAGAGCGAGTGGGAGAGAGAGAGAGAGAGAGAGAGAGAGAGAAAGAGAGAGAGAGAAGAGAGCAAGGGCAGGCTAGCAGAGATGCTGTAGGAAGGGACAGGCTAGCAGAGATCTTTTGCGACACAGAGCCTTGCAGTTTTTGGCCCTCTTCCAATTCACATGCCCTCTAGACCCTTTACCCCCATTATCTCACCCTTTTCGACACCCGAGTCACGGGTCTTGGGGGTCGCGCTTTTCCGCGTTTTTCCGCGAAACGCCGGTCTAGCGCCGGCTCTTATCAGCGCGGGAATTCCGGGGGCGGCGTGGGATGGGAAGGAGCGCGGCGGAATACGTGGAATTCTGCATCCAATTCTGCACGGGAGGAAGGGGCAGACTAGAAATGAAGAGGGATAAGGCAAAGCCAACCTAAGTTTAAACTAGCATTTTTGTAGGCTAATTTACGTCCTACGAACTTCGAAAATTACCGTTTTTAGCCATCTCCGACGTCATACCGGCGAGAAGCCGTTCAACTGCGACAGCTGCGGCCGATGGTTTTCGAGGTACGTCTTTAGCAGAGGCCTAGGCCCAAGCCTAAGGCTAAGCTCAGCCTAAGCTAAGTCTAAGCTAAACGTAAGCTAAGCGTAAGCTAGGCCTAAGCCTAAGCCTAAGCCAAGCTAAGCCTAAGCTTAAACCTAAGCCTAAGTCGAGGCTAAGTCTTCCCCTAGCAACCAATCGGCTTCCCATAGACCCAATTAATAAGCTCCGCCCCAGACTACCGTACCCCGGTCTCCTGAGCTAATTTCTGATTCCAGATCCGACCACCTGCGCACCCATCGGCGGACGCACACCGACGAGAAGCCGTATCAGTGCACCATATGCCCGTATGCGCGGTGAGTTTTTCTCAAGAATCTCTGCTAGCCTGCCCTTTCCTAAAGAATTCTGCAAGCCTGCCCTTTCCTAAGGAATCTCTGCTAGCCCGGACGCTAATTTCGACCATTTTAGCGTCGTCGAGACGTCCTGACGCGCCACATGTCGACCAGACACCAAGCCAAAGCCGGCAAGAGCATTTCCAGAAGGCGAGAGACGCGAGGAGGTAAGTCCAAAACATTGAGTGAATTTTCCATTACGCAATGGAATGAGGCGATACGCAGCCAGTCAGAGACAGAGAGAGAGAGAGAGAGAGAGAGAGAGAGAGAGAGAGAGGAAGCAATTCCCATAATTTTGTAGAGCCGAAAAAGAAGCGGAGCGGGAGCGCCGCGAAAAAGAGTGGGTATCGCCCGGCGTGGTCTTGCATGCCATTTTTTAGTTCTAATTCATTGTTTTTGGTGATTGGCGTGTTGCGTTTTACGTTCAAAAATTCCTGAGTCGCTTTTAACTTTGGGTTCATTTAGAACTCTCTCTGATGGGGATGCGGCCCTGAAGATGCCATCCACATCCAGAGTCGTTGCCTGACGGAGCGGGGAAGGAGGAGGAATGAGGTGAGATTCTTTAGGAAACAGCAGGCTAGCAAGGATTCTTTGGGAAAGAGCAAGCTAGCAGAGATTCTTTAGGAAAAGAGATAATTTGGGAAATAGACGTAGTAAACCTATTGTTTAGACAGCAATCGGCGAAGAACTCGGCGACATGCCGGAGATGGCCGAAATGGAGGACGACGTCATCGTCGACGTGGCCGAGGAGGGCGAGCTGGACGATGAGGATGACGACGATTTCTCCGATTATGAAGACGAGGAGATGGAGGACGAGGCCGGAGACGAGTGAGGCTCGGCAAGGACAGGCATAAGCCTATGCCTAAGCCAAGCCAAGCTAAGCTCCTGCTCCGCTCTGCAAATTGCTCTGAACGGCAAGCTAGCAGATTCCATTTGGGAATTTTCTCATGTTTCCGTCGGCCGTAAACACCCCCTTTTCTGCATTTTCTAAGATATTCTTGCTTTTCGCTGTATTTTGCCATATTTTCGCATTTTTCTCGCTTCTCTTCATTTCCCTTTCCATGCCCTTTAAACCCCTAAAAACCCCGTTTTTGATAATTTCGCTGTTTTGCCCCTCCGTCTCTTCAACTTGCCAGTTTCCCCCGCTGCCCGCTTTAACTCTCCCCCTACGACTTTTAATTTAAATTTCTAATATGCAAATATGGAAATTTGATGGTAATTTATGCAAATTATTCAGAGCTGTCTAATTTATGTTTTTTTTTTTGTGGAAACAACAGATTGTGATTTGCCCCCCAGAACCGACCTCCAACTAGCCAGTAAGATTTTTTTCTATCTAGTCAATATTTATGCTGTTTCGGCTAAAATTTCTGATCTCACTGGATTTTAAAGCTAAGCCTAAGCTAAGCCTAAGCCTAAGCCTAAGCTAAGCCTAAGCCTAAGCCTAAACCTAAGCCTAAGCCTAAGCCTAAGCCTAAGCCTAAGCCTAAGCTAGCTTAAGCCTAAGCTAGCCTAAGCCTAAGTCTAAACCTAAACCTAAGCTAAGCCTAAAGCTAAGCCTAAGCTAAGCCCAAGCTAACTTTAAGCCACGCCTAGACAAAGCCTAAGCCAAAGCCTAAGCCTAAGCTGAAGCTTAAGCATAGGTCTAAGCCTAAGCCAAGCCGAAGCCTAAGCCTAAGCCTAAGCTAAGCCTGAGTCTAAGCCTAAGCCTAAGCCTAAGCAGCCTAAGCCAATCCTAAGCTAAGCCTAAGCCTAAGCCTGGGCCTAAGCTAAGTCAGCTAAGCCTAACCTTTTTCTGTCGCCCGTTTCTAAGTGTATTCTAGCACTCAACCCCCCCCTAAACTGGTAGCCCCCAAATCCACTGGTTCCTACATCACACAGATTATTCCACAACACTCCGGTCAACCCAAGAAATTGAAATTCGATTTTTGTCTCTTTTTCTATTTTTTTCAGGGCAATTTTTTTCATAATTTATATAATGCTAGTCTCAATTAACCCAATTTTACTCCCATTTTTTTTCTGGTATGCCGAGAATTTTTATCGTTTTTTTTTTTGCAGATTTCTAACTCTTCTTTTGTCGATTCGTTTTTTCTGGTGGTTCCTCCATTTCTTGGTGTTTTTTTGAAATAAATTGTAGCAAGCAATTTTTATAATTTATCACAATTAACTAGATTGAAAAATCACAAAAATGACAAATACAAAATCGTCAAATTATACAAAAAATCAAGGCGCTAAAGCTCTAGGAATTAACCCGGATTTTGTTTTTAAAAAAACTCGAAAAAGTCAGAATTTTACTGAAATTTAAGTTGAATTAAAAGCACTAAAAATCACAAATATTACGGCAGGATACGGTAGCATACGTTATCGTTTAATATACCCATTTTTCCACCTGGCCCGCCATTTTCCAGCGCTCCTTTTCGGTCTGCTTTTTGAGGCGCTGGAGGGTGGAGGTGATCACTTCGTTCGGGACCTGAATGGCGCAGGCTAGCAGTGATCATTTGGGATTTCGGTTCTTGACTGTTAGCGGGGGTGGGTGAGGTGTAGCAGGGGGAAATCCACTTACTATTTTGCCACCTGTACCTAGCTGTTGATTTATATTCTGTATTTTTATAGTTTTTTTAATAGTTTTTGATTGATGGAAAGATACAGAAAATATTTTTAAAACCTGAAAATTAAATTTTGACTTTTTGTTATTTTCATACATTTTTGACCAAAAAGTCCAAAAATTTCCAATATTTTTACACTTTTGTATATTATTTTATAGCCAAAACTATGTAAAATGCTCCCAAAATGGTTTATATCTAGTCATACGGCCTTCGAGAATCACAGGAAAAAATTTGGGCTCCCCCCGCTAACCGTCCAGAACTTAGATTCCAAGCATAATCCCAAGGGTGAAAATGTGCCGAAAATCGACAATGCCGAAAACCAAAATTCTGATAGGTTTCCGGGCCAGCTAGCAGAGATCATTTGCGCAAAAACTTACGATCAACCGCTCATCGAGCGGCCACTTAAACCCCGGGTCGGCGCATCCGGTCCAATTTGCATTCGGCAGGAACGGGTCGTAGTAATGGAGATGCTTGGAGCCCATACTAAATGAAGCAACTTAAGCCCAATCCAAAGCTTAAGCCTAAGCCCTGGTCAATGGCTTTGAAATGAGCTATGAAACGTTGCATTCGCATCCCTGAGCAGCCGAAGCCTGTTGCCTGAGCGCGCGCCACCAAAACTGAAACACCCACTGACGGTTCGACCAGTTCCCGCTGTCGTAGCGCCTTCAAATTACTAGGGGTGCTTTCTGAGCCTTCTATGTAAAGAATTGAGTTGGCGCTTCCGGCGATTTGGCAATTCCGAGTGGCTAGGCCGAGGGTCCGATTCCACCCCAAAAGTCGATACCCTTAGAATTAGTTTGCGGTTTTGAAATTTTCAGGTAGATTGGGCCTTTTAGCATGTCAGAACAGGTTTCGGTCTGCTTTTGAACGCTGGAAGGGTGGGCTGCACTTAATCGGGACCTGAAGGCAGCCGTTGACATTTAAGAGCGCCTATACCTGAAGTGTAAAAGAAACTTAAGTTAAGGGAAATCACTTCCTAGTTTGAACGCCGACCTAGCGCTTGTTTAATTCGTAATTTCATGAGTTTTTCAGTAGTTTTTGATTATGGAAAAAGTAAATATTTAAAACGAAAACCAAAATTTTGATTTTTTCACTTTAGAACTTTCGAACCAATTCGAAATTTCATAGTTTTCGCTTCGCATTTATTTAGCCTAACTTGTTCAAAGTCAGCAGGTTATACTCTTTGAGATACAGGAAATTGCTTCAAAGCCCAGAACTAATCAAGCCCGCTAAGCCGCTTGAATTTCCGGCAGCCCAAAACTGCAAAACCTGAATTTGCGTGAAACCAAATCGCGATCGAAACCTTCTGCAGCTAAAGAGTACACCGAAAATTTCAAGACTTAATTGTATGATTCGTGAACACCGCCGCCACGATTCCAATCCCGAAGCGCGTGCAATTGCGTGGTCTGAGGCAGCATAGATTTGGCTGACAGCGTGGCACCGTTGGTTTTCTAGTTTCGGCGTACAACTGCTGACCGGATTTGAACTTTGAAAGCTGAGAGCTAATCTATTGTTAAGGATAATCAAGTAGCCTGCCGACTATGTCTCCGGAGCCCAAACTGCAAAACGCGTAATTTGCGTGAAACTAAAGGCTGAAACCTCTGAATTAAAGGCGCTACACCCGAAAATTTCCGAAACTTATTGGTTCGTTCCGTGGTACGACGCTCGATGCCAATCGCGCGAAGCCTGAGCCCAATTTTGTAGTACTAGTAAAAGCACCCCTAGTAATTTGGCCTCGCAGCGAACTGCAACTATTGGTGTTTTCATTTTTGTGCGCGTCTGACTGTAGGCTCGCCTAATCCACCGAGTTTAAGCCATTTGAAAGCCTCGGTGAATCTATTGGGCTCAAGCGATAATGCGCGCTGCCATTATGTCTTCCGCAGCCCAAACGCAAAAGCTGTAATTTGCGCTGAAACTCAAACGTCATTGAAATGTTCTGACATGCTGGCGCCTAATCTACCTAAATTTCACAGAAACTATCAGGGTATGACTTTTCCTTGACGACCCGCATGATCAACGCTCATCGAGCGCAACCCTTTTTCGCGCAAAATGCACGCTGTAACATTGGCGGAACTCAAATGGATCTGAAGCGCATGCTAAAGAAGCAACTACCCAATCCAAAACTTAATCTAAGCCCGGTGGCGAATGACCTGGCTGCACCGAGCAGCCGAAGCGCTGCTGAGCGCGCCAAGCTAAAACTGAAAACACCTATGAAGGCCTGACAGCGACTGCGACTTCAATTAGGGTGTTTTGAGCTTTTTGGCTGGCGCTTGCTTAAATGTTAGGCCGGGTCCGGGTGCCACCGAGTCGATACCTTAGAATTGTTTGCGGTTGAAATTTGGTAGCCTTTAGCATTCAGAACAGGTTTCAGTCGACGATTTGTTTCGCAAAAACTGCAAAACGCTGTAACTTTGCGCTGAAACTCAATCTCGATCTGAAACCTGTTCTGACAGCTAAAGAGCGCCTCTCCGAACAAAACAAACTTAAATCTAAGGGTATCGACTTTTCCCGGTGGTCGAATCGACCTCGATTTGGCCACCGGAATTGCCAAAATCGCGCGGAAGCGCGCTGGAGCTCCAATTTTTTGCATGTAGGCTACTAGAAGGCTCAAAAAGCACCCCTAGTAATTTGAAGGCGCTACGACAACGGGAACTGGTCGAACCGTCATTGGGGTGTTTTTCGTAGTTTGTGGTCGGCGCGCTTAGGCTTAGCTTAGGCTTCGGCTGCTCAGGGAATGCAACAGTTTGATAGCTCATTTACAGCTCTTGACCAGACGGATCGAACGGCACCACTTTAAGCCGGTTTAATAAAAGCTAAGCCCGCTAAGCCGACTTATATCTTTCCGGGCAGCCCAAAAATTGCAAAACGCTGTAACTTTGCGCTGGAAACTCAAATCGTCGATCTGAAACCTGTTCTGGCATGCTAAAGAGCTGCCTAATCTACCCTGAAAATTTCAAACAGGAAACTTAATTCTAAGGGTATCGACTTTTCCCGGGTGGTCGAATCGACCTCGGGCTGGCCACGCGGAATGCCAAAATCGCGCGGAAGCGCGCTGAGCTCCAATTTTGCATGTAGGCTACTAGAAGGCTCAAAAGCACCCCTAGTAATTTGAAGGCGCTACGACAGCGGGAACTGGCCGAACCGTCATGGGGTGTTTTTCAGTTTTGGCTGGCGCGGCTTAGCTTAGCTTAGGCTTCGGCTGCCAGGGATGCGGAGGTTTGATAGCTCATTTAAAGCCCTTGACCAGCCGGATCGAATGTACACTTTAAGCGATTAATAAAATCGAAGCCGCTAGCCGACTTATGTCTTTCCGGCAGCCCAAAACTGCAAAACGCTGTAACTTTGCGCTGAAACTCAAATCGTCGATCTGAAACCTGTTCTGACATGCTAAAGAGCTGCCTAATCTACCCTGAAAATTTCAAAACAGGAAACTTAATTCTAAGGGTATCGACTTTTCCCTGGTCGAATCGACCTCGGCGGCCACCCGAATTGCAAATCGCGCGGAAGCGCGCTGAGCCCAATTTTGCATTAGGCTACTAGAAGGTCGAAAGCACCCCTAGTAATTTGAAGCGCAGACAACGGAGTTAAAGGTCTCCTCTGCTGCTGGAGGGCGTGGAGCATGAAGTCGTGCTCGCGGCTCCACCGCGAGTCTGTCAGCCAGATATCCCGCACCCAGGAGGTGCCCTGGAATTGGTAACATTCCTAAATTCTCTCTGCAAGCCTGCCCACCTTTGGCATAAGCTTCAGATGCTCGACGTTCCGCCGGAATCCCATGACGTTCCGCACACAGGCTTCATAGATGAAAAGGTTTTGTGTTTTTCTAAGATTTCCAGCAAGTCTGGAAGATGCCGATAAAACACGCACTGATAGGCGTCCCAGGCCCATGTACTCACTTTTAAGTCCTCATGCAAATCCGGGTATAACATTTCGGCGATGAAAATCTGAAAGTTTAAGTTAAGTTAAAGCTAAGCCTAAGCTAAGCCCTTTAAGCTAAGTTTCCCAAAAGCGGCTTCCCCAACCAGTCCAAGCTAAGCCTAAGCAAAGCATAAGCAAAGCCTAGGCTCATCCTATTCGAAATCCTCAGAATTCCCCATGAAACCTCCTCCTTTTCCCTTTGAAGCCCCGAATGGTCCAGTGGGAAAATCAAAAAGGGGGGACCGGGAGAGGGGAGAGAGAGAGAGAGAGAGAGAGGAAGAGAACCCTTTAAGTCTAAAAAACTCCTGGTCCACCTGAAACCTTTATATAACTCCCGGCCGCAAAACCCCACCCCTGATCCGCTGTAGAGGGGTCAGTTCGGGTCAATCCACCTTCATAGGCCTAAAACCCTGTTTTCGCAGGCGGGGATTCTTGGGAAAACCGACAGAAGTTTTACAGACCTATCCGGATTGACCACGGCCATGTCCCCATCCAAAAATACGAGGAAATCGTAGTCGGGCAAGAATTGGAGGACGATGCAGTGACGGCGGAACATGAACTGGAAAGGAACTCGCCTAAGCCTGAACTCAAACCAGGCCTGCCTGCTGAGCTAAGTTAAGCAAGTCAAAAACCTGTTAATCCTAAGCCAAGCTCGGCCAAAGCCTGTTAGACCGGGCCCTTTGGGCAACCGTGTAAGAAAGATTAAAACCCAGGCCTAAGTTTCAAGCCAAACCCTGCTAAGCTCTGCTCGATTAATCTTTCCCAAAAAATTCCTGCTAGTCTGCCCCCCAACCCACATCCTTCTGCTTGCACATCGGATTTTTCCCTTTACCCCTCCACCAATCATCTTTCCTGTTTTTTTTCCCGGCGTAGCTTTCCAAGAGGAGGGGGCTTTGCAGCGGGGCCCAACTTAGTGCCTTTCTGAAAAAACGATAGTGTGAGAGAGAGAGAGAGAGAGAGAGAGAGAGGAAGAGAGAGGAAGAGAGAGGAAGAGAGGAGTGAGGCTGAACCCCCTGAACGAAATCAGCATCAAAATTCTGCTGCTTCTCGGTCATGCTGGTGGGACTGACGCATCTGCCATGTACTTCTTCTCTCAAACTCGGTCACTGGAGTGTCGCTGGGAGTCCTGAAGAGGCAGGCTAGAGATTTTGAAGCAGCAGGCTGCAGAGATTTCAGGAGGCAGGCTGCAGAGAGTTCTGACTACCCCTGATGCTTTACAAATTCCGGAGTATCATCGTAGCTCATCACCTCCGCTGCGCCATACGTCGGCGCAAATGAAGGAGTGAAAACGGAGAGGGCGGAAGCCCCGCCCCCTTCGCCAAGAATATCCATAAATAAGCTCCAGATTAAAATGACTAGCAGGAAAAACACAGCATAGACGATCCAGAGAACATGTCGATGTGAGAGGCGCCACCTAGAAATTTTTTTAGATTTTTTTCAAGCTAAGCCGAAGCTAAGTCAGGCCTAAGCTTAAGCCTGAGCTGAGTCTAGGTTTATGCCTAAGTCTAAGTCTAAGCCCAAGCCCAAGCCTATGCTTCAGCCAAGCTCTAATTATAAGCCTAAGCAAACCCTAAACCTGGCCCTAAGCCTAAGCCTAAGCCTAAGCCTAAGCCTTAAGCCTAAGCCTACGCCTAAGCCAAGCTAAGCCAAGCTAAGCCAAAGCCTATTCCTATTCCGCAACTAAGCCATTTAAATTACCCCATAATTTGGGTCCAGCGAAAGGTGTGCGGCGGAATTTTGGAAGGGTAAAATCGATCGGTGAGAGCTGGATTCAAATCTGGCTGCTTTTTAATATTGGACCATAAGCGCTGGCCGCCCTTGAATAGAAGAAAAATTGCCTCCCCCGAGAGATAGAAAAAGCCGAACCGACCTGTTCCACTTTGGTGGCAACATCATTGCTGGCAGATTTTACAGTTGAAACCTCAAATATCAATTTAAAAACGCTCGAAAATCTGTAAATACAATTTATAGTCCGGCAGGTATACATTAAAACACATGCAGAAATTCTATTGACAAATAAAATGCGCCAGGCCATTTATTTTCCGAGACGAAATCGACAGGCGAGATCTCGATCGGGAGTCTCTGAGAGCGAGAGATAGAGAGAGAGATAGAGAGAGAGAGAGAGAGAGAGAGCGAGAGAGAGGACGAATTCCGGCTGCGCGGAGATTTGCATCTACAGCCGCGTTGCTAGCTGGCTACTCATAACACAGTTCCGGATTTGGAGCGGAAAATAACACTATTTTACAAAGTAGAAGTTAGCTAGCAGGGAAAATTTCAAAAGGAAAGGCAGGCTAGCGGAGATCATTTAGGAATCAAGACGGTGGGCTATCAGAGACAGTTGGAGAATCAAGCAGTAAGCCTAAGCCTGCTCAAGCTCAGCCTAAGCCTGCTTCAAGCCTCCAAGCCTAAGCCGAAGCCTGACCTCGTAATAAGCAGCAAAAAAACTGTGAGTTTGCAGAGATTGCGTAGAACCTTGTGGAATCGAGACGGCAGGCTAGCAGAGAAAATTTAGAAATCGGCCAGGCTAACTAGCGATCATAGCGGACAGCGATCGTTTAATAAAAAGAGTGTTAGCAAAGGGCCTTTGGGGAAAAGAAGCCAAATTTTAAACCTGAAAGTTTTGTTCCCCCACCTGCCATCGTGGCGAGCAGCTGGGAGGATTTGGTCGTGGGGGTGTGGCAAGGATCCGGATGGCAATCGCCGGCTACCATCTCCTACGAGCCGACCGCCTCTGGAAGACGACAGGGACAAAGAGGAGCCATCTGGGATTGGGCAGGTTAGCAAAGATCATTTAGGAATTGGGGCATGCTAGCGGAGTCCATTTAGCATTTGCAAATCAGCGCAAACCCTTTAAAAGGGCAGGCTGCCGAGATCATTTTTTGCGTGGAAACACGCTAACCAAGATCCCGAAAAAATTTAAAACACCGAAAAATATTACCCAAGCGAAACCACCCAAACTCAGTTGGCTTCCCACCCATTCCAAATCCATGAAATACCCGTGGCTGTTCTAGGGCCTGAATGATATCAGCCAGTTTCCTGTCAAACTCCCTTTAAAATGTAAATTCCAGTGGCTTTAAGGGTCATTGAAATCCTAGCCTAACTTTGAGCTGATGGATTTGAGCTTCCTGGTGGTGCCTAGAGTTAATTTTTAGAATTTTTCGAGGCAAATCCTAAAGGATGATGCTGCCTGCCCTTTCCTAAAGAATCTCTGCTAGCCAGCCATTTCCTAAAGAATCTCTGCCAGCTGGTTCTTTTTTTCTGGTTTTTCCAGCAAAAAACCAGGATCCAACGAACTAATATCATAATACCTAATCAGAAAATGTCCGTTATTCCCTACTTCTACATTCCATTGTTATAAGGGGCCCCTCCTATCTGGGCCCCCTACCACCAGTTGGCCGCCCTTTGTTAGTTATGCAAATTAAGGGCATAGGGGAGCTGCTGCTCCCGTTTCCCTTTTTAGGGGAGCAGAAGCCGAGCGCCACGGATTGGATGTCATGCCCGGTAATGAGAGCATTTATTTATAGGGGCTTGGTGGGGGGAGAATATGTTTTGGGGGAGCTGGGGGATCTGGAGGCATTATTATTCCAATCGTCTGATTTGGCGAGATTCTGCACCATTAGCTTTCTCTCTCCTCTCTCTCTCTCTCGCTGTCTCTCTCTCTCTTTCTCGTTCTCTGCCTCTCTATCTTTTCTCTCTCTCGCTCTCTCCTTTTACGATCTGTCACACTCCCTTTAAAGTACGATAGCCGGGGCAAGATTAAAGGACCGTTGAAGAGGAAGGACTGGCCTGGTGGAGCTCAGGCTCTTAGAATTCTATGCGTTCCCTAATTGGTCCTCTGCTGGCCTGCCTTCCGTTGTCCTCAAAAATCGTCGCTGGTTTGCCGAGGCTTTTCCGCAAAAGATCTGGCTGTCCCGTCTCTCTCGCTCTCGCTTTCTCTCTAACTCTCGCTCTCTGTCTGCCGTTCTCACTCACTCTCTCTCTCTCTCTCTCTCTCTCTCTCTCTCTCTCTCTCTTCTTTCTCTCTCCTTCTCTCTCCTCTCTCTGTCTCTCTCCCGTTCTCACTCTCTCTCTCTCGACCAAATTCACCATTTTACTAAATTTTAGCCCTGCTTTTCCGGGGGTTGAAGTCCGGGCTGGGGGACCAATTCATTAGGCATCCCCCCACCCCACATCGGCCCCTAACCCCCCAAATTAAAAAAGATCCACAACTTTGTCTCCGGGCCCTCGATTTAGAGAACGAGTGAGGGGAGAGACCAAGAAACAGACTTGCCCATCCAAATTAATTGCAACGGGCCGGCCGGAGGGGGAGCACCAACCCCGAATCTAAAACGGCTGGCGCATCCCCGGAATTTTCGAAGTTTTCAGGAGAAATTGGTTACTTAGGGAGGGCTAGCAGAGATTCTTTAGGAAAGGGCTGGCTACCAACCCCCGTTGTAGAATTGCGTAATAGCTATGTTTTTACTTAGTTAGTTAGAGCTACCGTATCCCGAATTCCGATTTTTTCGGAAAATTCGGGTGTCTGCTTTGCATCTTTTTGCCTGGTTTACTCTTTCTTCTGGGATCTTGCGCTGCGGGACCCGAAGGATTCGCCGCTCCGTTCCGCCCTGTTTCATTACACTAATTAAAATCACATGTGGAGACTGACTGACTGAGGCGACATCCCATCCCACAACCACAACCACATAGCCCTAGGAAGGGTCGTTTACTAGTTGTAAAACGTTCTGCAAAAAAATAAATTTGCTTGACTTGAGTTTTCGGCTACAGTATCTAGGACAACCTTAAACTTTTTTTTTTTTCCTCTTTCTCTCTCTCTCTCTCTCTCATATTTTCTAGCTCCCTCCCTACTCTCGCTCTCTCTCTCTCTCTCTCTCTCTCTCTCTCTGCCCTCCGGTTCTCAGTCTCGCTCTCTGCCTGTGTCTCTTTATTTGTTTTCCTCTCTCGCTTTCTCTTTCTGTCTCACTCCTCACCTTCTTTCTCTCCACTCTCTCTCTCTCTCTCTCTCTCTCTCTCTCTCTCGCAGGCTAGCAGAGATCCTTTAGAAAACCGCAGACAAACCTCTGCAACAATACCCGACACTACAATCTGCACCCCCCAAAAAATCCCATGCCCCTCCACCCAAATTCGCTAATTTCTGGCTTCCCCCATTCCGGGGGGTGAAGCCTGATTAATTGGGGGAAAAGCTGAAAATGAAGTGGAAAGTGTGGAGAGAGAGAGAGAGAGAGAGAGAGAGAGAGTGCTCGACGCTCAACCCTGCCCAGGGCCCACACAAATAGGATTTCGCCCTGGGCCCCGTTAATTAATTAAAAAGCCGGGAATTTCCCTCTCTGAGGCTCTCGGCAAATGCGCTCCCTTTTTCTGGTTGCCACCGCCGCTTTTTGACCGTTCCATTTTTGGGATGTGAATTTGTCCAAAATCCAGATCCACATGCCCCAATGATCTCTGCTAGCCTGCCCTCCATCTGAAATTCGCCGCCGCCGAGATTTCTAATAACATTTGAGGGGCTGCCCCCCGTAATGAGTAGGGCCACGGAAATGTCTCTCTTCTCTCTCTCTCTCTCTCTCTCTCTCTCTCTCTACCTAATATTAATTCCATTTCGGGGTGGAAGACCGCAAGTTGGGCGCTCTCACGATTAGCCAGATTCCTGGCTAATCGCCTTTATGATATAAATAAAAAAAATCGGGATCCTTAAGAATCTCTGCTAGCCTGCCCTTTCCTACAAAATCTCTGCTAGTCGCCCTTTCCTAAAGATTTTCTGCTAGCCTGCCCTTCCTAAAGAATCTCTGCTAGCCTGCCCTTTCCTAAAGAATCTCTGCTAGCCTGCCCTTTCCTAAAGAATCTCTGCTAGCGCCCTTCCTAAAGAATATCTGCTAGCTGCCCTTTCCTAAAGAATCTCTGCTAGCCGGCCCTTTCCTAAAGAATCTCTGCTAGCCTGCCCTTTCCTAAAGAATCTCTGCTAGCCTGCCCTTTCCTAAAGAATCTCTAGTAGCCTACCCCCCGCAGCGCTCCAAACTTGTAATTAAATTCCCCAAAAAAAGTGCACCAACCGTCAGCCTCTGCCGTGGTGGCCGATTTTCTAATTAGCCGCGAATAATTGGGGGGCCCCCTTCGGCTTTTTTATGCGCTCAGCGATAATAAATTGCAGCCACTCAACAGCCCCACTCCCATTTCTACCTATTCCAAATTTTTCATTAGCCGCAACTTGGGTAGGTTATCGATTTGAAATTAGGCTAAATTTAATCACAAGGTTGGTTTTTGAGCTTGATTTTCGGCTTCACTCACCTTTAAAATTGGCGCTCGTGGGAATAAGATGGCGTAAGCGGTTCTCGGGCTAGCGTTCCTTAATGATCTGAGCTGCTTCTACTGGCCTAAGCCTAAGCTAAGCCTAAGCTAAGCCTAAGCTAAGCCTAAGCTATGCCTAAGCTAAGGATAAGCTAAGGCTAAGCTAAGCCTAAGCCTTCAAATTTTTTTTGGGAATTTTCGGTTCATGTAAAATCATGAAATTCGGAAAGGCAGCAACGGGGCCGGCTAGCAGAGACCCTTAGGGAAAGGGCAGGCTAGCAGAGATTCTTTAGGAAAGGGCAGGCTAGCAGAGGTTCTTTAGGAGCAGGATCTACGCACCCACCTAAATAATTTCTCCGCGTTAATTAGCGGGTGCGGGAAAGTTTGGTGCTTGTATGTTTGTCTGCGTATGCCACGGGCGATTTGGGGCTCAGTTGAGCGTGAAATGGCCCGTCCAGGCCGCTGGTGAACTGTCTCTGCTTCACTGCCACTCTCACTCTCGCCCTGTCTCTATCTCTCTCCCTCTCTCTCTCTCTCTCTCTATCTCTCTTTCCACACTCCTTTTCTCATTAGCGCCCCAATTATCCGGCCAGAGCAAAAGCCTGGCCCTTCGGCTGGCCGGCGACTTCTCGCCCCCACCAAATTAATAGGCACACCCTGATTTTTTACAAATTTTTGTTGTTGTTGTTTGTAGTTGTAGTTTTTAGCATAGCGTACTACGGTGCTCAAAAGCTCTTAGAAGTGAGTTTTTCCCTATTTTATCGTTTATTTTAATTTTTAGGCTATTAACGCGTCTGTAGTGGTGCCGCGTACTTGCTACCGTACACCAGCTTGCTTGGGAGAGGCAGTGCAATAATTTGAGAAGTTTTGTCGGTTTATATATATCTCTCGCTCTCTCTCGTTCTCTCCGCACTCTCTCTCTCTCTCTCTCTCTCTCTCTCTCTCTTACTCTCTCCTTTCTCACTCTCTATCCTGTGTCTCTCACACTCTCGTTTTCCCGTCCTCTCTCACTCTCTTTCTCTCTTTCTCTCTAGCTGTCTGTCTGTCTCTCTTACTCGTTATCTCTCTCTGTCTCTCTTTCTCTATCTCCAACGCAGCTTAGTCCTTCTAAAGTTTTCTTAACCCCGAAAAGCCCAATACCGATCCTTAAGCTCATGCTCAACCCTAAGCATCTCCCAGAGCCAAGCCCCTTTAGAATCTACCTTTCCAATCCTCATATTTTTCTTTATTTTCAACGTCCAGGGAAACCGGCGTGTCCACCCAGGTGTGGGACAGGGATTAAAAATTAAAAATTCCAATTTTTACTGGTGCTGACGGCCGGGGGTGCAGGGCGGAGGGGGCTTTTCCCCCGCCAAATAATTCGGGGCAGCCCGCCGACCGGGTTTAACTCATCGGATTTCCCGAATATTAATTAGGTGCCCCCACCCGGCTCGCCCGCTTCGCGTCTCCCCCCAATTTTCGAGCTGTTTACTTTATTTTTAAGTATGTTTGGTTAATTTTTGTCCAGAAAAACCGGTCGGGTTAGCAGTGATTCTTTAGAAAAAGGGCAAGCTAGCATAGATTCTTTAGGAAAGGGCAGGCTAGCAGCGATTCTTTAGGAAAGGGCAGGCTAGCAGAGATTCTTTAGGAAAGGGCAGGCTAGCAGGATTCTTTAGGAAGTGGTAGGCTAGCAGAGATTCTTTAGGAAAGGGCAGGCTAGCTGAGATTTTTAGGAAGCGGCGGCTAGCAGAGATTCTTTAGGAAAGTGCAGGTAGAAGATCCGGAAATTGACCGCTTTGCATAGCCGAGCTTTTAAAGGAACGGTGACACCTCGAATTCAGTCAGAAATGCAGCGTCATCAAGCAGAAACCCTTGAGGAATAAGTTAGGGCGGCCTAGCAGAGATTCTTTGCGTTTACAACCCAATTCCGGCGCCATGCCGGAAATGCTCTACCCCACCAATTAATCCGTGGCCCTAGGGCTGAAATTGGGGCGAAAGCTTTACGGGAGGTTAGTGGCTTCTCGTGTGCCCTTAGGGTAAATGAGCCGCCGCCTCGATGAGGGGCCAGTGGGCCACTTTCCTGAGCCCAGGGCCCAACCCGAAAATCGGGGTGGGCCCCATTTTCTGGGACGCGCGTGGAATGAGCCGGGAGGGGATAATTGGGCCCCGGCCCAATTAGGACCAAAAACACGGCGCTGGGGCCCTGGTCGTCGGGAAGTTAGGGCCCAGCTTGCGGCCCATCAGCGTTATTTTTCTGGGGAAAATCGGTGATTTTTGGTTGTGGCCATCTCTTTCAAAGCCTGAAAAATGTCTAGTTCGGAATTCCTGCTAGCCTGCCCCCTAATTTGACGAATCTTTTTGCGCAATTTCTCTACGAGTTGGGGTGTCGTCATCACGTTAAAACCTCAAAATTCCATTTTTATATTCGTATTTTTTTAATTTATGTGTTTTTTAAGAATGATCAACTTTGTTTGAATTTTATTTGAGTCTTTTTTTTATGCCATATCCTATTTGTAAATGTGAAAAAACTGTTTTTTTATGAATCCCCTTATTCAGCAAATGCCTTTTCCTAAAGACTCTTTGCTAGCCTGCCCTTTCCTAAAGAATCTCTACTAGCCTCTAGCCTGCCCTTTACCTTGACCTGAAAATTGCTAATTTAATTCACGCGCTCAAGAATTACTATTCAAATCTTATGTCACCTAAACCTCTTCTATGATATTTCCACAACGTCATAAATCCCTAAAATCTAGCTCCACCTCCCTTCCGCCAATCCCCATCAATCTCCCATCGACTAATTTCGTGGAAACAAATTGGCGGTGGTCGGGTGGTGGTGGTGGCTATGGGGGTCTGAAATGAAATGCGGCCCATCCAGGGGGGATGGCCCGTTTTTCGGCTTTTCGCCGTGATTTGAATTAATTGCCCCTAATTCATTTCCCGGCAATGGCCGGCCGGGGCCCGCCATCGCCATTTCTGGCCACTCAATTGGACCCGGGGCGGCTACTAAGAACCTAAGCCAAAGAACGGAAACCAAGCCAAGCCCAAGCCTAAGCCTAAGCCTAAGCCTAAGCCTAAGCCTAAGCCTAAGCCTAAGCCTAAGCCTAAGCCTAAGCTTAAGCCTAAGCCTAAGCCTAAGCCTAAGCCTAAGCCTAAGCCTAAGCCTAAGCCTAAGCCTAAGCCTAAGCTTGCCCCTAGGCCAGAAGATATTCTGTTTTGAAATTGACCTAGCTGCGGTAAGTTTTCGATTTCTTTTGATTTTGATTTCTAAATCCTCGCTATTACCTGGCTATTTTTCCTCAAATGATCTCCGCTAGTCTGCCTTGTTTCAGGTCTTCGAAGTGACGACTCTTGTGCTAATTATCATCCCTCTCCTTTGCTAAATGAGGATAGACCCATCCTTGCTCTCTCTCTCTCTCTCTCTCTCTCTCTCTCTCTCTCTCTCTCTCTCTCGCTCTCACTCATTTCTCTCTCTTTCTCTATCGAGTAAATTGGCTAATGCCCTAATTGACACCTCCTCCTTTTGAATGTCTCCTCCTCCCTCAACCCGAAAAGAGGCGCTAATTTTCACCATCCCCCATCATCCATCCATCATTCCAACCAGCCCGCGCCTATTACAAACCTTTGCACTCACAGTTTCCGGTTTTCTGGAGCGTTTTTAACGTTTGAGAAGTTTGTTGGATTCCTCCCAAATGATCTCTGCTAGCCTGCCCTTTACTTTTTGCCTCATCAGGAAGTTAGGTTTTCTCAGTGGGTATTTGCTAGATTGCCGGACGCTTGACGTTGCTCCCGTTTTCCTAAATGATTTCTGCTAGCATGCCCATGTCAGATTTTTGTTAAGTCTCTCTCTCCCTCTCTCTCGCCACTGCAAAAATCTCTGCAAGATCTCCATCCATTTCTTGATCCCCACCTTCCCCAATACACTCTGCTAGCCTCCCTTGCCCTTCCATCCGGAAATTAGCTACAAGATTAGACGGCAGAAGCTCGTGCTCCGTCTCGGAAAGTTAGCATTGCCCATAGCGTTAAGGCTTCTTGTTAACAATCCGTCGTGTTCGGCTTCCCCCTGCCATCCAAATCAAATCAGTCAGGGGGGAAGGAGGGCAGTCAGTGAAGACGCCGCTAATTCTTCAAAGAATCGTCTGAGTCTCTTAGGTCTCAGAATATCCGTTAGGGCCGATAAACGGATTCGATCACTCTCTCTCGCTTTCTCTCTCTCTCTCTCTCTCTCCCTTACTCTCTTTCTCTCTATCTTCAAGCTGAGCCCCAGTTGAGCTAAAAAGCCATAGAGTTGACAGGAGCAGAGAAATTTCTAGCCGGGAAAGGAAGCTTAAGACTAATCCTCAGCCTAAACCATAATCTGAGCCTAGGCTTTAAATCCCGGTTCCCAGAGACCGATTTGAGCTTGACGGTTGTAGAAGGGGGATCGGGAGAGCGTGAGAGAGAGAGAGAGAGAGCGAGAGAGGGAGAGACCGACAGAGCGAGAAAGCTTCTTGAGGCTCTAACAAGCATAAATTTGCACCCCCGATTTTTCGGCATAATTTTTTTGGGGGACCGGGGAAGCCACCTCCAAACTGTCGAGCCTATTTTGCATTGATAATTTGTTTGGGAGGTTTTTAAGGGGAGCTGGTGGCGAAATTCGGCTACAGCATTTTTCACTTTACAAGCTACTTTTTGGATTTTTTGGATGTCCTAGAGGGTTTTGGAGGTTTTAGGAAGGTGGAAACTCGGTTTCTAGTCAGGTCTGGCTCCTAAATGTTCTCTGCTAGCCTGCCCTTTACTAAAGAATCACTGCTAGCCTGCCCTTGCCTAAACAATCTCTGCTAGCTTACCCCAGTTCCGAGATTATGAACGTAAAATCTTCGTGTTTTTCTGAAATGTTGTTCTTGATTCTCTTCACTAATTGTCGCCGTGTTTGTCGACCGGAAATTTCCCCAATTTCTTCGTCCCTCCCGGCGCGTGTCGGTCGCTGGCCGCTGCAAATTATCTAATTAGGGAATTAACGTGATTTTTCAGTACGTGAAGGGGTGGGAACGAATGTCATTTTGCCCATTTGTTTACCCCCGCCTTTTTAAGGGGTTGTCGATTTTTGTGTGCGTAACGTGACGGGGCTACGTTTCTGCACTTTCCCCCACTAAGCTATCCGAAGCTAAGCCTGGCCAAGCCAAACCTAAGCTAAGCCTAAGCAGTCGAAGCCAAGGCCTTAACGAAACCTAAGCCTACGCCTAGGCCCAAGCCTGCTTAGCTTTGAAGCTGGGCCCCTTCCCTGTTGGTCTCAATGTCCAATTTCGTGACCCACGGCCCATTTCCCACTAACATACCCAGGTGTAAATTTCTCTTTCCCTCTCTCTCTCTCTACCTGTTGACGAGTTTCCGCTTAATTCGCATCCGCCTATATGCCCCCTCCGGGAGGTGAGTGAGGCTATAGGCGTGTAGCCCCCACCCCATAAGTGGATTGGACGAGCTCAGCTGGAAAATCCTCAAAATGGGCCCCCTGGGCCACAACACATCGCCCCGGTGGGCCACTAGTTGAATTCGGCGACCAGGCCGAATTATTACGAGTTCGCAGTGTTGGCCGAAAGTTGGAAAATTATGCGAAAATTGGGAAGAGCGAGAACGGTCGTGAGAAACCGTTTTTGAAGGATTTTTGATGGCCTCGCTTTCCTAAAGAATCTCTGCTAGCTTGCCCTTTCCTAAAGAATCTCTGCTAGCCTGCCTTTTCCTAAAGAATCTCTGCTAGCCTGCCCTTTCCTAAAGAATTTCTGCTAGCCTGCCCTTTCCCAAAGAATCTCTGCTAGCCTGCCCTTTCCTAAAGAATCTCTGCTAAGCCAGCCTTTTCCCAAAGAATCGATGCTAGCCTCCCGCTTTCCTAAAAATACCTACGTTCAATTACAGTATCGTTTCCAATTCTCAAACTCCACCTCGTAGGTGCAACTTTCGCGAAAATTATACAAAAATCCCGCCCGAATCTCCGATATGCTAAGCGATTACGGTACCCCCAAACGTCGGGGACAAAGTTTAGAAAAACGGGACGCTCCTGTTTACAGGGCCCATCGCGCCCGCGGGAACTGTATGAATAATTTTGCGGCGCTCCGGGACTGCCGCGATTCATCGCGGGGAGTCGTTAAGATTCAGAAACTTTTGGTCGCTCAGAACGAGTTTTGGCGTTACGGTATTTTCAAAATTCGAACCTGCACACTTGAATTTACGATTCCTAAAAGATTTCGACTAGCTTGCCGTTCAGGAGCAGCAGCAGATCATAATCAGGAGCAGCTCCAGAGCCGCATCGCTTGCCGAGCCCTTCCATTTCCTCGAAATCTCTGCTAGCTTGTTCCTCGAAAACGTTTTGCGATCACCCAAATGATCTCTGCTAGCCGCCCGCCCTTTCCTCAAGAATCTCTGCTAATTGCGGGCTGCCAAAGGTCATATTTCCAAAAACTCCCTGTTATCTTGCCTTACTTTACGTAAATGAACTCTGCTAGATTGTTCTATCTTCCAGAATGATCTCCGCTAGCCGGCCCGTTGTTAAGCCTAAGCCTAAGCCTAAGCTTATACCTAAACCTAAGCCTATAGCCTACGCATAAGCCCAAGCTTATACGTAAGTGCGTACCTGCGAGCCTGCCCTACTTTACGTAAATGATCTCTGCTAGATTCCTATCTTCCAGAATGATCTCCACTAGCCCGCCGGCCCGACCACTCCATTCGTAAAGAACCTCCGCTAGCTTGCCCTCAATTTCCAAATTTCCGCTGCTACCCAGCCTTTGACTCCAAAAGGTTCTCTGCCATCTGGCCTCAATTCCCTAAAAATCTCAGCTAGCCCGTCCCGCTAATAGGGTTGTCAAATTCCAGCCATAATCCCGACTGCCAAAATACCGACAGACGAGTTGTGATATTTCGGTCATTTTACACATAAATGTTTTTAAAATCACGGGTTTCTGGCTGTTGGCATTAGGGCTGTCGGTATTTTGGCCGTCGTGATTTCGGCGTGTCGGGATTATGGAGGCATCTTCGTTTTCCCATCAATTCCAGAGTTTTGGCAATTTCCACCTCGTCCCCTCAGCTTCCTCAAAAGTGAAGTGGTGCCCTAGCCGCCCGAGCGCAAAATTATGAAGATGGGCCCCTTCGGGGGCGAATCGAATGAGGGCCGAATTCGTCTGCGCTCATTTCGCGCGCTTCGAAAATTCTCGGAGGGCCCCAGGCCCCCCAAAAATTCACTTATCGACACCCGGGGGCGCGGCGAACTAACGCAGCGGCGGTGCTTTTGGGGCCGATGTGTTAACAGGGGGGGACACGGGCGAGCAGCGCGGCTTCATCACTTAGCCCATCCCATCTCCCATCCTCTATGCCCATTCCCGGGGGGCTACGGTAGCACCCATTCGTTACGGGACCCGCCCGGGGCGTAATAACATTTAGCGGCCAGGGCCCTAGCCCGGGCACCCGTAACGTGTGAAATTTGAATAAATTGATGGGGGATCGGGGGTGGATGATCAAAGTACGGGTTGATTTGGAAAGGGCAGGCTAGCAGAGATTCTTTAGGAAAGGGCAGGGTAGCAGTGAACATTGTGGAATTCAAGAGATCAGAAACGGCCGAACTTACGTTGAAATCCATAAAAACGTTGACGCCCCCTTCATCCTCGTCGCCTCGAGATAATCATAGGGTGTCGGGTCGCTTTTCGTAGTTTTCTGTAACTCTCTCTTACCTGCTCTCTCTCTGTCTCTCTCTCCCTCTTTCTCTCGCCATCAATCGTCGATCGTCAACGAGACACCTCGGTCAACCTCTAATTTCCAGTCGCACACCTTCCCCCTCGGCTCGACCCGCCGAAACTTGGCGCACCTGTGAACTCTGCTTCGATCGATTTGCCTTTACCGTTCCTTTAAAAGAGCGAAACCTAAGCTAATCGATATGCCTAACAATGCGCCTAAGCTAATAGCCTAAGCCTAAGCTAAGCCAAGCTAGCCTAAGCTTAAGCCCAGGCCTAAGCGTAAGCCTAAGCCCACCAAGCCTAAGCCAAAGCCGCCTTCTCAAATCTCAAACCCAGTCGATTCCCAAATTCCTCCAAATCCGTGGTGGTTGATGTGGTTGGTGTCGGACGGCCCGGCGGCAGTGGTTAATCGATGCCATTTTGGGCAATTAGCGTGTCTTGGGCCGGAGAGAGCGAGAGAGAGAGAGAGAGAGAGAGAGAGATGCAGAGAAGCAGACAAAAGGCGGTCTGTTCCCCTATAAGGTGCCCGGCTAAAGACTTCTCCCCCCGATCGTCTAAAGGAGCGGAGCGTTGTGGCGCTCCCCTAAATTTCAGCGTCGCCAGCCTGGGGCACTGATTGCGGCCAGTTAGTGCAAGGGAGGGAGGCATTTGAAATTTCCGTACGAGACGAGCCAAATTTCGGGGCGGGGGACTGGGTTTAAAGGGATTGGGAAGTGACAACGATCAGGCCTTGAAAGCCACAGGTGCATTCTGCTAGCCTGCCCTTTCCTAAAGAATCTCTGCTAGCCTGCCTTTTCCTAAAGACTCTCTGCTAGCCTGCCCTTTCCTAAAGAATCTCTGCTAGCCTGCCCTTTTCTAAAGAATCTCTAGCCTGCCCTTTCTAAAGAATCTCTAGCCTGCCTTTCCTAAAGAATCTCTGCTAGCCTGCCCTTTCTAAAGAATCTCTGCTAGCCTGCCCTTTCCTAAAGAATCTCTGCTAGCCTGCCCCTACTCCTCATACACACAAACCATTATGAAATGGCCCCAGGCCCTCATTGTTATGGGCCACAGGTTAGCCCCCAATTTTCACACCTCCCTGGAGGCGCTAAAGACCCGTGTCCCGGGCCCTTTCCTGTCCCTTTAGGGCCCACGTTAGGGCCCACCCCGCCCCCCATTGACACCAATTTGAGGAGCCGCGGCACCGCTTGTTAGCCACGCATTCATACGCATGACTCTCTCTCTCTCTCGCTCTCTCTCTCTCTCTCTCTCTCTCTCTCTCTCTCTCTTATTGGGCCCTTAAATAGGCCCCAATTCTTGGTCCTCCGCGAATTATGATTCGGGCCCCAAAAGTGGAGGATGGATTCGTGGCTCGAATTTGGATTGGGCATACGGTAGAAAGGGCAAGTTAGCAGAGATCATTTGACCCGAAATTGAAAGGACCCGGCGCGACAGGTGGGCCTCCAAACATTGGGCCCCAACTAATCGGCGAACCAGTGTTTGGGGCAGGAATCTTGTTAGGTGGGCCCTACACCCTCCCCAAATTAATGAGCTAATGAGCGCGACAAATTCGTCGGGGCCCAAACGGGGCCCGGGGCCCCGTTGGACCCTAAGGCCGCTAGTTGTGGGCCACATAGCATGAGGGCCCCCGCCAATTACCTCGTTTCGGGGAGCCTATGGCTATATAGGGGGGCGATTTTGAGTGGAACGAGCCGACGCGCCGGCGCACAGGAAGTTGGGGCCCAAGAATTAGGGCCCACGCCCAAGGAGCTGGTTAGGACCCATTTAAGGGGATTCTGAGGCTGAGGTCTTGGATTTAAGGCGCCGGCTAAAGGAACGTCGATTTCTTCCAAGCTTTCGGATTTCTCAAAGGATCTTTGCTAGCCTGCTTTTTCCTAAAGAATCTCTGCTGGCCTACGCTAGCCGCAGCAGCTCTAAGGCATTTGGATGTTTTTGAAGCCTAACCATGCGGCTTCGTCGATTTCCCAGTACCTTTAATGACGTTTTCCGATTTTTTTGGAAACCCGTAGGAGAATTAAAGGACCATTGAAGCGTTACCCTTATGGATTCAAGATGGACTTTTGAGAGTTGCAGCCTAAGCCTAAGCCTAAGCCTAAGCCTAAGCCTAAGCCTAAGCCTGAAGCTAAGCCTAAGCGTAAGCTAAGCCTAAGCTAAGCCAAGCAGCCTAGCCTAAGCCTAAGCCTAAGCTAGCCTAAGCAAGTCTAAGCCTAAGCCGACGCCTAAGCCTAAGCCTAAGCCTAGCCTAGCTCAAGCCTAAGCCTAAGCCTAAGCCTAAGCCTAAGCATGCAGCTTCCCTGAAATTTGTAGAAGTTGGGACGTTGGGCTAGACGACGATTTGGCGGTCCGGGCCATCGGTCCTAGTTAGTGGACACGGCTAATCGCATCACCAACTGACTGCCCTGTTAGGGCCCAATCCAAAGACCCACCCCACCCCCCACCCCTTCCACATCCACACATGGACCAGTGGACCCACCAACTAGTCGTTATACTCGATAGCTGGATGATACACTGTATACTCCTTGAAGACGCCGATTCTGTAATTTGTAAACTATCGTAGTTTTTTGCCTACCGTAATCTCGCGATCTCTCTATCTCTCTCTCTCTCTCGCTCTCTCTCTCTCTCTCGCTCTCTCTATCTCTCTCTCACTAGCTCGATCTCTCTCGCTCTGGCTGTCTCTCGCTCTCTAACCTGCTCAGCGCAGATTTTTCATTAATGCGGGGTTATTTTCTAGCTTGATCCATCCAATTTGCAAAATTTCAGGTAGCCTTTCCGCATTCCACGACGTCTTCAAGCAGTTCAAGCCTCCTAACCAAGCTTTTCAAGCCTGCAAATTCAACTTCCAAGTGTAGACTGTCGGTGACGGTATTAATTAGCATTCAGGTGCAGCTATTTCGTTGTTTTAGCAATTTTTGCCCTCCGTTACGCTACACTCCTTTCCACGGCTACCGTAACCCTCTCCGCGGCTCCGCAAAATAATCAGCAACTGGTCGGAGAGAGAGAGAGACAGATAGAGGGAGGGCCTTTAGGGCGGGGCCCTGCCCGGCTCATTAGAATGGCCACGGGCGCTACGGAATTTCTCTGGGCTCTCTCACTTCCGCCTGCTCTCTCTGCCGGGGTGAGGGCCCACCCGGTTGAGAGGGCCCATCCCCACACCTCATTGGGCCCTTGATTACGGTAGCTTCCCCAAGGGGAGACGTCTCTAAATTCCTAAATGATCTCTGCTAGCCGGCCCCTTTCCTAAAGAATCTCTGCTAGCCTGCCCTTTCCTAAAGAATCTCTGCTAGCCTGCCCTTTCCTAAAGAATCTCTGCTAGCCTGCCCTTTCCTAAAGAATCTCTGCTAGCCTGCCCTTTCCTAAAGAATATCTGCTAGCTTGCCCTTTCCTAAAGAATCTCTGCTAGCCTGCCCTTTCCTAGAGAATCTCTGCTAGCCTGCCCTTTCCTAAAGAATCTCTGCTAGCCTGCCCTTTCCTAAAGAATCTATGCTAGCCTGCCCTTTTCTCAAGAATATCTGCTAGCCTGCCCATTCCTAAAGAATCTCTGCTAGCCTGCCCGTACTTCCTGAATTTTCCCTGCTAGTATTCCCTGAAATTTCCAAATCATCTCTCTGGACTGTTTGTCGTCTATTAATGCCTAAAAGTTAGTGATTATCGATTTTCAAGGTCGGATGAAGTCGAAATCGAGGTTATGCTAATTTTTCGGCTTTTTCAGGTCGCTGTCTTATTTTTTTGGCGCTCGATTTCAGATTAAGTATTTTTTAAGTTTTAAAACTATTTTCAATACAGTTTAAGGGTTCACGAAATTTACGCAGCTTTTGATTGAGTCTCTAATTAATTAGCTCCATATGCAAATTAAGGTACTTTAGAGCCATTGCAGATTTTCTCGGAGTTCCCTCGATTTAGATTTTTCTCCAGAGTTTTGGGGATAAAAATTCCCATTTAAAATTCTATTATTTGTTTAATATTTTCCGTAACTTTTTCCACTATGTCGAACCAATTTTCTAATTCAGACATTTACCGTACATTTATTTGGCCTTATCTAATTTAATTCTTGCGTCTTTTTTCGCGTTTATGCAAATTTGATCTTCAAAAAAATTAGAGCTACCTTCTCTTTTGCTTCGGGTCCAATTCCCGATTTTTTTTGCGCAAGAGGTCGGCTCGTGCCAAGTGTCTAGGTAGGGTAGTATAACATTAAAAAGTGGGAGGCCAAGGGAGGTTATGGGCAAGCCGAGGCGGCTTCTTTGAGGATTTCCGGTGGGGAGGAGCCCCCCACATCTGGCTGCCACATATTTTGACACCTGGGCCAACGGTGGGATAGCGGGTGGGTGGTCCTGAAGCGAGAATTTCGGCACTTGAGATTATTGTAGGCAGGCTAGCAGAGATTCTGAAGGAAAGGGCAGCTAGCAGAGATTCTTTAGGAAAGGGCAGGCTAGCAGGGATTCTTTAGGAAAGGCAGGCTAGCAGGGATTCTTTAGGAAAGAAGCAGGCTAGCAGATCTTAGGAAAGGGCAGCTAGCAAATTCTTTAGGAAAAACGCTCAGTCTCAAATCCTTTACGCACCCATTAATCGGCCTACCGTAGCCTCAAAGTGGGCCTAAGGGCCCCGTAGGGCCCTATGGCCCCCCTTCCACTCCTCCTCAGGTGGGCAAATGGCGTATAATTTGTGGGTGGCCCATGGCTAGATGTGGCCCCAGGCTTCTCCCCCTATTCTTCCGGACTTTTCCGCCCTTTTCCGAATCCACCCGCTCATTCCCGGGGCTTCTCACCTCTCCCCGTCCCAAATCTCCATCATCTGCTGTACCTCTGCATTTCGAAGGGCCCTGGGCCCTTTGCTTAGGGCCCAGGGGCCAGGGGAAATTGGAAAATATTTGCGCTAGCCGAGTTCTGGTAAGATTCCTGAATGATCTCTGCTAGCTCGCGCTTCTCCTCAAATCAACTCTGCCAGCCTGCTCTCTTCTTTGTTACGTGATCTCTCTCGCTCTCACTCTCTCCGTCTTTCTCTCTCTCTCTCCCCTCTCTTTCTTTCTGACGCTCTCTCTATCTCACGCTCTCGCCTCCCTTTAGTACCTAAATAACTAGCTTCACAAATTATCTCTGGTAGCATGCCCCTTTGCAGATTACGGTACCCCTGACTTCCTAGTCCCTTTAAAAACCCTAATATTTTATGTGGCCGAGCCAAAAGCGAACCCCGGGGCCAATCGCCCTGCCGGGTCCATTCATGAATTAGTACGGGGCGGGATAGATTTCGTCCCTTCCCTCTACCTGGGCCCTAAAGCCCCTTAGGGCCCAAGGCCCGCTTGTCGAGCATTCATAGATAATTGGGGTGGAAGGGATAGGGGCCCTCATTCGCTGTAACGGCTGCTATTCTAGGTGTTGGATTTCTGGGGGAGGCTAGCAGAGCGCATTGGGGAATGGGATAGCAGAGATTCTTTAGGAAAGGGCAAGATAGCAGAGATTCTTTAGGAGTTCCGGGCCTGTACTGCCTACGTGCCCCTGACAAATGTCATCGGAAGTAGGCTGTACTTTGTACATTTCGCCCCGGAAAAGCTGTCCGGGAATTCGGGTTGATCCGCAGAAAATCCGGATCCGACCCGGACCGGAGCTAATTATCAGAAAAAAAAGGGGCAGAGATAGAAAGAGAGAGATGGAGAGAGAGAGAGAGAGAGAGAGAGAGAGAGAGAGAGAGAGAGAGAAATCTCAACAATAAGTTAAAGCCGACAAAAGGTGGGCACTTAGCCGGGATTGGGCCCTAGCTGCTGGGGGGTCCCTCCCTAAATTCCAATACCTCCACAACCCCACTTACTTGATTAGCGCATTTTTAATGGGGCAGCCTACCCCAAAGCCGCTCGGCCCGGTTTATTGGCCACCCCCACACAGGAGACCCGGATTTACCGGATTTCATTTGCATTTCCAGAGGCTTGAGGAGGGCTGTTGTTTGGGATTCCAACTCTTGAAAAGTTCTAACGAATCTCTGCTAGCCTGCCCTTTCCTAAAGAATCTCTGCTAGCCTGCCCTTTCCTAAAGAATCTCTGCTAGCCTGGCCTTTCCTAAAGAATCTCTGCTAGCCTGCCCCTTCCTAAAGAATCTCTGCTAGCCTGCCCTTCCCTAAAGAATCTCTGCTAGCCTGCCGAAATTCCAGACTTGCCGGTCGCTTTAAACTCTCCTCTGGCCTACCATCCCCGAATTAGCTACGGTGGGTGGCTGAATATTGGCTATGGCCCCAGTCGTGGCCCATGTGGCGCCTCTCCTTCCCCCTAAAATGAGCTCATTTCACGGCCATTTCTCGCCTTTCCACCCGGTCCCTTTCCTGGGCTCCGCCTCTTCGCGCCGGGACCCATTTTGTCGGCGGGGTGGCCCGGGTGGCCCGTTGTGTGAAGTACTCCTCGGCTGTGGTACGTTAATGAGCGGCGAATTTGAAAATTTTCAAATTTTGTATTCTTTTAATTGAAGGATTTTTGAATTTTGCTTTTTTGCGTTTTAAAGGGAGCGTGACAGCAGGTGGGCGAATTCCTACGTTATCGATAAAAAATTAGCATTTTTAAAAGTTTAAAGAGCTTGATAGCTAGCTGGGTTTTTTCGCTTCGCATAGAAGTGTGCATTTTGTCTGGCCTATTCCGGTTTTTTAAATCTGTTTTGGCGAGAGAGAGGGGAGAGAGTAAGAAAGAGAGAGAGAAAGAAAGAGAGAGAGAGGAGAGAGAGAGAGAGAGAAGGTGACAGCAGCCAAATTTTCTTCGACTTGAAAGCCTCCCGAATTTGGTTTTCGAAATTTCATGTTTTGGGCTTGCGGCACCAATTACGCCATGTAATTTTTTGTTTTCCCCATTTTCTTAGTAATTTAATTCGTTTAATTACCTCCATTTTCAATCAATTACGCCACCTAAAGCTCTACAAAGCAATTTTCGCCTGGATTTTTTGCTTTTGACTTCTCTAATTTATAACAATTGATTTTTAGCCCCAGAAAACTGATTCAAGAGGAATTTTTGCTTAATTTCTCGGCATTTATCGCTATTTTCCATCAAATTTCCGCCGAAATATTTTTGGGGGTAAATTTAGGGAATTGCCTGCGGGCCCCTGGGCCCCAGGGATTTCCGCAACAAAATCACCTAAACCCCGGTTTTGGCGGCCTGGCCAGCACGTGGCGACGGCGATGCCCGTCTTCAGGTCGACGGCCCCCTGATTTTGGCCGGGGAATTTGCCGATTTGGCCGATCTAACGAAAATTAACTTTGGGTTAAATCATGCTGGCCGGCAGATACTGTAGATTTTTCCAGAGTTGCTTTTACCACTTTTAGCACCAATTTTGTCGATGAGGAAGGCAGGCTAGCAGAGGTTCTTTAGGAAAGGGCAGACTAGCAGGATTTCTTTATTTCCCGATCCCTGAAGCTTGTAGTCCACTCCGCACCACTCCAATTGACGCATCGCAAAATTTCCAAATTTTGCCAACCCGCGACGCTCATCCTCCTCATCTATCGGGCCCTTAGTTGGAGGGGTGAAGCGAGAGAGAGAGTGGGAGGGAGAGAGAGATTGAGGAGATGGCTCTGCTAACGAGGCTAACGAAGTCTTAACGAGGAACCAAGACTTGTTAGCACCCTCAATCCTCCCCCTCCCCCTCTCTTTCTCCCAAATTCGCGACTACGCAGCCCTCGGCTTCACTTCAACTTGTGAAATTTGCTCTAATTTACATGGCTTGAGGAATATGTGTTTTGAAGCTCTCTCTAATTCTATCTCTCTCTCTCTCTCTCTCTCTCTCTCCCTCTCTATCTCTATCTCTCTTTCTCTCTTCCACCAGCTTAATTTCCCTATCCACCCAATCACCACATTTCCACAGCCGGCAAAGCCTCCAAACCTCCAGATCCTCCCATTCCGATAACACTAATCCATTTCTATTACATTTCCAAAACCCCCAGATTGTCGCTTTCAGCCATTGTTTTTCTCGGCAAAAAAGTTGGATTCTAGACCGTCTAGTATTTTGTACTTAATTTCAATTCGGTAGGCTTTCACCTCCCTTTAAAATTTGTGCTTAAGTCTAAGCGAAGCCCAAGCCAAGCCTAAGCCTAAGCCTAAGCCTAAGCCTAAGCCTAAGCCTAAGCCTAAGGCTAGACCGAATCCTAAGCCCAAGCTAAGTCTAAGCCAAGCCTAAGCTAAGCCGAAGCCCAAGCCTAAGCCTAATCAACCCCCAATTTCCAAATCCGCCAGAAGGTAGCGCCGATGTTAGGGATGTGTAGAGGACATAGGGGGCCCTCCCCCTACCCCCTCTACCCCCCTTTAGTCGATCCGATTAACGCAATTAGGAGTGAAGGGGAGTCTTTGGGGGATGTGGCCCATCCCCCCTTCCCTACACTTCTAACCAACGAACGACCACCTCCCCCCTCCGACCCATCCGCTAATTGCTCCACCCGGCCGGGGTTGGCTAGCTGGCGCTAGCCAACACATCGTCTAACACATCTGATGGGAATTAATTCGGAGCGTCTAAATTATAGCTGCTAGCCTGCCCTTTCCTAAATAATCTCTGCTAGCCTGCCCTTTCCTAGATAATCTTTTTCTCGGCTACGACCCGCTCCCTGAAGCCGAAATTGCTTAGATAAGTCTACCATAATCACCCGGGCAATGGAGCTGATCCGGCCCGAAAGATAGATGGATCCAGCTCCAAATCCAAATCCGAATTGGGTCCGGATTTTCTACCCCCCAGCAAATCCAAGCGGAGATTTTTTGAGATTCGAGTCAGGACCTCGCTGCAAATAAGACCTAACGTTTTGTATTTTTGGAGAATTCCATAGCGTAAAGCCAAGCCGAATCCTGAGCCTAAGCCTAAGCCTAAGCCTAAGCCTAAGCCTAAGCCTAAGCCTAAGCTAAGCCTAAGCTAAGCCTAAGCTAAGCCTAAGCTAAGCCTAAGCTAAGCCTAAGCTAACTAAGCCTGAGCCAGAGCCAAAGCCAAAGCCTAAGCGAAGCCTAAGCCTAAGCGAAGCCTAAGCCTAAGCCTAAGCTAAGCCTAAGCTAAGCCTAAGCTAAGCCTAAGCTAAGCCTAAGCCTAAGCCTAATCCTAAGCCTAAGCCAAAGCCTAAGCTAAGTCTAAGACTAAGCCTAAGTTAGCTCAAGCTAAGCATAAGCTGAGCCTAAGCCGAGGCCTAGCTTTTGATCTTTTACGCCCAGCTACCGTAGTACTTTTTAATACGCCTCAACCGTGATTACGTAGCAGCGCGTAATCGTCAATTTCGAGACGTTCAAACCGCGAAAGTCGGGGATGATCCCGAGCTTTTTCGGGGTGTAATGAGGTGTATAATGGAAAATCGTCATTAATCGACGCGTACGATAAACAACAAAATACGTTGCGTCGCGGCGCCGGAATCGGCTTATTGCCTATTCTGGGGGGCCACCCGGAAAATCATCGTTTTCCGGGGGTTTATTACTGGCGTTTCCGAGGGTCAAAATTCGCTTGCTTACCTATTTTTGAGTTCCGGTTTTCCTGAGGTTACTGTAGGGCCAAATTTTGGGAATTTTGATGCGACTTTGTCCAAAATTTTCCTTAGCATCTAATTTTTAAAACATAAATAGTTGAAGTGTCTCTAATGGTTTTTTACGTTACATAAAGGTGAAAAGTTTACAAAGTTTATTAAGCAATATACAAAATATCGATTTTTCGACCAAAAATGCCCGATTTTGAGCAAAATTTCGACCTTTTTTTTTGAAGTTTTTAGATATTTTTTCCGGGTGGAATTACTAAATATTACTAAAATAGATATTACTAAAATCTCTATTAAGACATTCGCTATGAGTTACTCGGAATTTCTAGCTTATAAAAAAGTACGGTAGTTTCCGGTTTGTCCGCTTTACGGTACTGTAGGATCCGGCGTTCCGCCATTTTCAGGTTTTTTCAATTGCTACAGCAGTCACTAATTTTTCCGTTTCACGATGAGATGACAACGGTATTTTTTTGGTTTCGATTCCGTTTCAATCCGCTTTATTCCTTTTGCATGCATTTGTAAGCTTAACTCCTTGAAGGCATGGTTACGGTAGCAACCTTTATCGTTTTCTATCTTTATGGCGTTCGGTCCGTTTTCATGCCTTGACTTTTCGAAAACAATAAAAACAGACTAGATGAGGGCGTCCACACTCCGTTTTGATTACAAAAATTTCCGGAGGCTGCGGCTTTCAGCCCCCTCCACCCTCGCAATGTCAGCCTCTAGGTATCCGGAATTAAAGGATAAATTAAATAGGGATTAGCCGCGAGCTTTACCCCATTGTTTTCCCCATCCGTTATCAGAATTATATTTTCGCGAAACCGAAGGCGCGCGATGCGATAGAATAAATAGGGTGCTTTTTGCGGTGTTTTTCGTTAGGGTTTTCCGGGATGCTACTACTTACGGTGGAGACTGTGCCGTATCTCAAGTTATTTGGATTTTCGCGCAATGTAGGATTTCACCCTATTTCTCTCTATCTCTCTCACTCACTCTCTCACTCTCTCGCTCTATCTTTCTCTCTCTTTCACTCGTGCTCTCTCGTCTATTTTGGATTTAGAGGATTTTTTTATGCTTTCTATAATATTTTCAAATTTCCGGTCCGATTATGCAAATCACAGGACATCTTTTTTGCAGGAAAATGCCCGAGTGACGACAACAACTCCAAGAAGGGCCATGTCGGATTTCAGCCTGCAGCACCTCGCACAGTATGGGTAGGTTTTGCTTTTCTCTATCTCTCTCTCCCGCTCTTTCGCTCTTTCTTTCTCGCTCACGCTCTCTCTATCTCACTCTCTCCTCCCAAAAGTCGGAGATTACCACCTCAAATTAGGGGTTTATTCGGAATGCCGGTACTGCTGGGGGGATTCTAATTCCAAATCTTAATCCTCCTAATGCTGGTAATCGACATCCGGCCCTGGGATTAACGAGCGCGGCTCCCGCAGCGTTTTAGCCAAAATCTTACGATCCCACCGATTCTTATTAACTAATTTATTGATTCTGAAAAACTTTTCACCTTCCTGCCCCTTAAAAAAATTTCTGGCTTTCGCTCTTTATCATTCTGCCTTGCCTTCATTAAACGTGTTTTTGTCGCCACTACAGCTTTCAAAAAGATTTTCTGCCTTGTCTGGACCTTTAAAAAGAACTGTTTCGCTTTCACGAGACCTTTAAAACGTTGTTCTTTGCAGGCTGGACACCCAGGCGGGCCCGTCTTCGTCGTCGACGGATTCTGGCGGCACCAGCCGGTCGCCGTCAGCCCAGAATCGACAGCAAAACGGTGGAGCCGCGATGGAGCTGAGCCTCAGGAACATTCTCAACAGCTTCGGGCAGCTAGGTCAGTTTTTGGGGCTTTCTAAGCCTGGCCTAAGCCTGACCTAAGCCTAACCTAAGCCCAAGTTCAGCCTAGCCTAACCCAACCAACCGGCCTAAGCCTAAGTCCATGCAGAAGCCGGAGCTTAAGCCTAAGCCTAAGTCTAAGCCCAAACCCAAGTCCAAAACTAAGCCTAAGTCCAAGCCTAAGCCTAAGCCTAAGCCTAAGCCTAAGCCTAAGCCTAAGCCCAACCTTAATGCCCTACTGCAGCGCCTTCAAGTCTGTTTCCCCGGGTAGCTGAGGCAATTTTGGGAATTAATTTGGGCTTTACGGGGGCCTTTCCCCCGGATGCTCCTAAGGCGGATGAGAAGCTAGAGGCTAGAAAAAGGCAAATCCCCCTGGGTGGCTACGAGATGCCCCTAATTCCACTAATTTGCCGCCGGGGGGTCGGATTCTCTGGAAAATAGCGAGCTTCTAGGGCAGGCTAGCAGAGATTCTTTAGGAAAGGGCAGGCTAGCAGAGATTCTTTAGGAACGGGCAGGCTAGCAGAGATTCTTTTGGAAAGGGCAGGCTAGCAGAGATTACCTTGGGAATGTATAACTTTACCGTATTTTCAGATGAGCAACGCCAGCCCGCCTTCCAACTGGGACCCGACCCGGAACCGTCTACCGTACCCAACCCCTTCGATTTTGGGCACCTCTTCAACTCGCCGCTGGATCTGGGTATGGCAGCGTTGCGGAATTCGAGCAAGACGTTGAAGGTGATTTTTGCGGGTTTAAGTTACTAGAAATCTTTCTCTCTATCTTATTGTCACTCTCCAGGTCTCTCTCTCTCGCTCCTCTCTCTCTATGGCTGAATTTGCATGAAAAAATATTGGCCACTACTGCTAGGCAGTTTTACATTCTCAGTGTACTTTCTGGGACCTAATTCTGTTTTCCGATAAAACTCCGGGGTGGCCATTCATCAGGAGATATCTCCAATCAAACTTGCCAAATCCACCCTCGCCGCCCCCCGAAAGCCTAAAAGGAATCGGCTGAGCCGCGGCTAATTTCTGTATTTTGTTTTTGGAAAGGTGGAGAGAGATAGGGCGAAGAGGAGGATAGGAGGAGAGAGAGGGAGAGAGATAGATAACAAAAAAAGTCGACCTTACTAATGAGAGTGGATCTGAAATTCTTTCTCTTTGTCACTTTCTCTCTCTCGCTATCTCTCTCCCCTCTCTCACTCTCGAGCTCTCCCTCTCTCTCTCACTCTCTCTCGCAGGCGAGAGAACTGAAAGCTTGGCTTATCGTACGCTGATCCCTATGAAAATCCAGATTTCAACTTTTCGGCCGGATTTTCATTCGAGCCGGATTAAAGGTAGACTTGGCTGGCTCCTCAATGAAAAATTGGCGAATGAAGGTTGAGCGAAATTATTGAGGGATTCAGGAAATAAAGCTAGAGACAGACAGAGCGAGAGAGAGAGAGAGAGAGAGTGAAAGAAAGAGTGAGAGAGAGAGCGTCATAGAAAGGTAATGATTTCTTTTCAGTGCCCGAAATGCAATTGGCACTACAAGTACCAGGAGACGCTCGAGATCCACATGAAGGAGAAGCACTCGGAGACTGAGGTATGATTTTTAAAGCGGTCGGAACAGGAGTGGGAGAGAGAGGGAGAATGAGAGAGAGACGGTGAGAGAGAGATAAATTCCGAAATTTTTAGGTCCGCTGCCTTTATTGCGTGGAGAATCGACCGCACCCAAAGTTGAGCCGTGGCGAGACCTACTCCTGCGGCTACAAGCCCTATCGATGTGAACTTTGCAAGTATAGGTGAGGATCACCTTATTTAAAAAGATTACGGTAGCTTGCCGGAATTAACAAATTTTGATAAATTTAATTTAACTAAAATCTCTATCCTTAAAAACAAATTTTTATTTTTCAAAAGTTGTTTTAATTTTTCTTTTTAGCATTTTTAAAATTACCGAACTAACCGTAGCGCGCCGTATTTTTGAACTTAATTGATTTTTCAGCACGACCACCAAGGGCAATCTGTCGATTCACATGCAAAGCGACAAACATCTCCACGCCGTTCAGGAGCTGCCGAGTTCCTTAGGTAATTTTTAGACAAATTTTCAATCGATACGATCGCAAGCCTGCAGAGAGCATTTTGGAATTTCGGTAGGCTAGCCGGAATCATTTAGGATTCAGTTTATTCCCACTTTTTAGTGAATCAGAGCATCACCGGACCGGGCGGAGCCGGCCAAGCGGCCTCCATGTCACAACAACATTCTTCGCAAGCGGTTTGCCGACTTGCTAGGCCCTTTAAAAACTTGGGGGTTTAGGAAAAGACTTTTTCTTGCGGAGTCTGCGGCAGTTTCACCACGGATTCGTTGCGGGACATTTTGGAGCATGCTGAAAAGGTTGGTAGCTATCTGGTTCTCCCTCGCCTCTCCCCCGCTCTCTCTCTCCCTCTCTCTCTCTCTCCTCTCTCTCTCTATCTCTTTCTTTTTCTCTCTCTCTCTCTCTCTCTCGCCCTCTCTCGCTCTCTCACAGGTTTCCTAATGGCTTAAATGAACCTCTCATCGATCCCTTTGGCTTTAGGATCGTAGCGGAATTTGCATGGGTGACGTCTCGGCCGTGTCAGGCGTCTTCATCTGCCACCTTTGCCCCTACAAAACCAACCTGAAAGCCAACTTCCAACTCCACACCCGCACCGACAAACATATTCAGCGAGTTCAGATGGTACGAAAGTTGGCCGGCTTTTATCTTGTCTATCCCTCTCTCTCTCTCTCTCTCTCTCTCTCTCTCTCTCTCACCCTCTCTCTCTCTCTCTCTCGCTTTTCGAAAAACCTCTTTTTAGGTGAACCACATGCGCGAGGGGCAAACACACCAAAATGCCAATCTCTGCCGGCTGGCCGCCTCGAAGGGCCCGTTCCAAGTGTTGTGCCGACCTTGCCAGGAATTCTTTCCCAGGTGAGACTGCTGGTTTCCTCAATTGTCGCTGCTATCCTGCCTTTTCCTAACGAATCTCTGCTAGGCTGCTCCTATTAGATTGTATTTTTCAGCTCCTCAATCCTCGCGAGCACTGCGAGGGTGTTCAACACCGTTCCACCCTCCGCCACCCTCTTCCAGATGGTCTGCCGGATCTGCGCCCTTGTTACTCAGCATAAAGCGAGCAGTTGTGAGTTTTCCAACTATTCTAAGCCTACTAAGCCTAAGCCGAAGTCTATTCCTAAGCCTAGCCTAAGCCTAAGCCGAAGTCTATTCCTAAGCCTAAGCCTAAGTCTAAGCCAAAGTTTCCAACCAAGCCTAACCAAAGCCTAAGCGAAGCTTAAGCCGAAACGAAGCCCAAGCCTAAGCCAAAGCCTAAGCTCAAGCCTAAGTCTAGCTTTCTAATCTTTTTACGCCAGCTCATTTTAGCTCACCTCCTCTGCCACGACGCGTCCACCTGGCTGCCAATTGATGGGACGTGGAGCGAAGGTGTGGTTTTTTATTAAAATTGGGGGCAGCGCTCGTAATCTGTATAAACTGTACGCTTTTTCTATATCTTTTTTCTCCAGATCCCCCAACATGAATAGCGCCCTGCTTTCGCTGCCCCGAAATAAATGGCCATAAATTCCCCGGAAAAATGCGCCCCGTCCAAATAATATAATTTTACGGTTTTTCGCGGCTTGCGGCGCGCGATGGAAAATCGTAAAAATGCGCTATTGTCATCTACCGCTCAGGATTGCGTTTTTTGGGGATGGCACCGTAATTGTAGGCGTCGTAATTTGGAAAACTCGTACCGTAGGCAGGATTTTCTTCTTCTTCTTTCTTTCTTTTTTCTATCTCTCTCTATCTCGCTCTCGCTCTCTCTCTCGCTCCCTCGCTCTCTCTCGCTTTCTCTCCCTCGCCCTAGCAAATCAATTTCACATAGTCCTCGTGATTGGGCTCGTGTGGCTGGGTGGCTCGTCGATTCTCATCAAATTGTATGTTAGGGGCAGAGAGAGAGAGAGAGAGAGAGAAAACCCGACCACAATGAGGCAATTTACATACGGCGCAAATAAGCCCTGGCTGCTGTGCGGATCGCGGGAATTACGCGGCACTACTCGGGGGAGACCGACTGATTGTCAGCGTTCGATGAAAATTTAGTAATTTTCGTTACAATGCCGTTTCCTAAAGAATCTCTGCTAGCCTGCTCTTTCCCAAAGAGTCTCTGCTAGCCCCCTAATTTGCATACGCTTCCTGCATACGCCAAATTGCTTGGCCGCCATCCCCCTAATAGGTCAGCGCACAGTTTTTTCAAACCACCTCGTCGATTCGGAAAATCCGAGGTCACCCCCTCGTCCTTTTCTCCACCTCGCTGCGCAATTATGAAAATGAATTGAGCGTCTGGGCGCGGAGCGCGAGGCGCGCGGCGGGTCTCATCGTTTTTCCGCGCCCACCTCCCGCTTTTTTGCGGCACCGCCCCGGCGCCTCTAATAGAAACGAGGCACAAGGTCGCCGCCAATTTCTGTGTCAACCCTGGAAGCCCTGGGATTGCGGATGCAAATTTTGGGCTGATGCAAATTGGAGGAATTTTGTAATTGTTTTCAATGACCTTAGGAATCTCTGCGAGCCTGCCCTTTCCTAAAAATCTCTGCTAGCCTGTCCTTTCCTAAAAAATCTCTGCTAGCCTGCCCTTTCCTAAAGAATCTCTGCTACCTGCCCTTTCCTAAAAATCTCTGCTAGCCTGCCCTTTCCTAAAGAATCTCTGCTAGCCTGCCCTTTCCTAAAAATCTCTGCTAGCCTGCCCTTTCCTAAAAAATCTCTGCTAGCCTTCCCTTTCCTCAAAAATCTCTGCTAGCCCGCCTTACCTCCACTAAACCCTAAACCTAAATTTCCAGCCCAACCCCCCCATTTCAACCCAATTTCGGCTCCCGCTCCAACTAGTGGTGCTCGGGTGAAGGCTAAAGTCTCAAAATCCCCCAGAGCCCTCCCCCCCTTCCTCCTTGGAAGATGGGAGACGATGAATCGGGGGCAATTTGTGGGTTGTTCGAGCCGGCCGAGAAGCAGGGATGGGCCCTACTTTGGGCCCTCTGCGCGCGCGAATCGGCTCGTCATTTGAATGAGGGGCCCACTTTGGGAGGGGGGCCCCACCCAAATATCGTATCCCCTGGGGAGAAGCGCGCATATTTGGTCTCTCTCTCTCTCTCTCTCTCTCTCTCTCTCTCTCTCGTTCTCGCCCTCTCTAGCTACAAAACGCCGATACTCATTATTTATTGGACGATCTACTAAACTTAAGAATTTTAGGTTATCAGAAAATTACTCAAAATCCGGTAAATGTCTCTGCTAGCTTAACCGAGCTTGCTGCCCGCCTTCCAAAAGGCTTTCTGCTAGCCTGCCCCCGATTCCACAACGATTCCTACTACTTTCCCAACTTCTAGCTTGCCGCTTGATTCCTAAATCGTCTTTGCTAGCCTGCCTCGTCTCGCTACTCGGTCCGCAAAGTTCTCTGCTGGCTTGCGCTCCAGTTGCATCCCCTGAATGATCTTTGCTAGCCCCAAAATTCCGGCTAATTCCCCCAACGTCTCAGGCCACGGGTTAACGCCGCGACGCCAATCCGCAGATTCTCCCCGGGGAATCCCGCCAGGGTAGCGTTTGCCGGGGTGGAAACACCCGTCAAAACGGGCCAATTGGGCCTCTGGCGTCTTGAATTGGGCCCCCGGAATTGGGCCCTCGGGCCCCCAAATGAACGAATCGACTCGGATGAGGATGTAGCCGACACCTCAAAGTTTAAAAAATTTTTAGGATGGCAAAAAGCGGAGAATCTTGCGTTGCGGGCCCCTTTAATGGGTGTAAAGAGTCGCGAAACGGAAATCAAACCCAAAAACAATCCGATCATTCCGCAATGGCCGCAGCGGGTCTGCCTGATATTCCTCAATGATCGCCGCCCTTGCTCGAATCTGCCGTTTCCTAAAGAATCTCTGCCAGTCTGCCCTTTCCGAAAGAATCTCTGCTAGCCTGCCTTATTCCAGCTTCCAGTCTTTACTAGTTCCCCCGACCCCAATACGTATGCATATGCAAATTTCACGAGCCAAATCGGTCACCCGATGAATTTCTATGATTTTTTTCCGGGGTGCACAGCGGGGCGACATGAGAAGGGCGCGATTTAGGGTCTCTCTCTCTCACTCTCTCTCTCTCTTTCTCTCGCTTCATAATACTGAAAAATCATCGACCTCCATTTTCGGCAAAGGCGGCCACGATGTAGAAAAGAGGCGCGCGCGGCTGTCACGCCATCATAAAGAGAGGAGCGCAGCCGCAGCTAATCCCCTTTGAAGGGGGTGGGAAGCTATTTTTTGCGGGATGCCGCCCGATTACGATACTTATTGGATTATGGGGAACGCGAAATTTGGGTACGGGAAAGTAATGGGGGATACGGTAGCTAGGTCAATGTCTAATCCTCTTGGAGAGTGGAGCTGAACTAGCTTTCGAATTATGTTAGGATTGGCATAAGCTTAGCCTTGGGCTTACAAGGCTTAGGCTTAGGCTTAAGCTTAGGTTAGACGAAGCTCAACTTCTGATTTTTTCCGCACGGCACGAACAATCAGAAAATCCATTAGCCGACCCCTGAAAATGATATGGCTGATGGGAAATTGCGATATTTGTGTCTCTCTCTCTCTCTCTCTCTCTCTCTCTCTCTCTCTCCCCAAAAAAAACTGATTCCCAGACGATTACACCAAAACCGCCGAGGGTCCCGATAATTCGCGCCCATTATCTGATGGCATATCGGCACCGCTGATTGATCTACATTATTCGGCTCTTCCGCTGCTTTTCTCTCTCTCTCTCTCTGTCTCTCTCTCGCTCTCTCTCTATCCTTAGGCTTTCCCCTATCAGGGGTCCATTATTGCCGGGGCCGTATCACTGTGGAAATGTCACAATTTATGCCCCGATTATCCCAACGGCTGATTCATCTACCCACGCCAAATGGCCCATTAAATAGAGGGGACAGAATCGAGAGGGTTGCGCCGGAAATTATAATCTGCCCGTTCTTGCAGCTGGACTGTTTTTTGGTGTAAAACGGAAAGAGGAGACATTCGGGCAGGCTAGCAGAGATTATTTGGGAAGTGCAGGCTAGCAGAGATTCTTTAGGAAAGGGCAGGCTCGCAGAGATTCTTTAGGAAAGGGCAGGCTAGCAGAGATTCTTTAGGAAAGGGCAGGCTAGCAGAGATTCTTTAGGAAAAGGCAGGCTAGCAGAGATTCTTTAGGAAAGGACAGGCTAGCAGAAATTCTTTAGGAAAGGGCAGGCCAGCAGAGATTCCTTAGGAAGGAGCAGGCTCAGAGATCTTTGGAAAGGGCAGGCTAGCAGAGATTCTTTGGGAAAGGGCAGGCTAGCAGAGATTCTTTAGGAAGGAGCAGGCTAGCAGAGATTCTTTGGGAAATCTCCCGCCCCTTTTCCTAACTAGAGTTAACACATTCCCAATCCTACACGCCGGCCGCGTCAAACACAAGCGCCTACCCGTCCCATAATCCGCTCGCCAAATATGGACCCTAAGAGTGTGAGTGTGTGTGGGCCATAAGATGTGATCGGGCCGCGCCAATTTAGTGCCCGGGGACAGGTACGGTCTCTCTCTCTCTCTCTCTCTCTCTCTCTCTCTCTCTCTCTCGTTCGCCCTGTGATTGATCATTCCCGATTATTTGTGTTCGACTGTAGGGAGGCTGTTTGTCGGCCAATTTACCCCCTTCAACACCCCTCCTATATACAGCCCGCAAATCATTTGGGCGCGAGAATGAGGGAGCGAGAGAGAGAGAGAGAGAAACAGCGACGATTCGAGTATTTACCCAATGAATTGGCGCGCTCTGGCCCCGAGCCGTCGACAACGATCCACACCTATTTACAGGGTCTCCTGGGATTCCTCAATGGTTTCTGCTGGCCTACCCCTGTCTGATCAAAGGGGGTGCCACTAAATTCTAAGCTAAATTTGTCGGCCCGGCTAGCTCGCCCCAGTGGCTCTGCGAAGTCTGGCTATTGTCACAAATGACCTCTGCTAGCTTGCTTGCTTGCCCAAGCCTGAGCCTAAGCTTAAGTTTAAGCCCAACAAGCCAAAGCAACCAAAAATTTGTTCCAAGAAGCCGAAGCGGAAACCTAAGCCTAACCCTAAGCCCAACTCTGATTGACCATATCGGTTCAAGAAACATAGTGCTGAGAATAGAGCTTGAGTGAGAGAGAGAGAGAGAGCGAGATAGAAAGAGAGAAAGAAGGGGAGAGACCGAGAGAGACCCAGAGAAAAAGAGGCTCGACGCTGAAGAGTATTTGTGCAATGAATCGTCCGATTCCCGTCCCTCTTTTCCATCCATCCATCCGTTCATCCTCCTCCTTCTCGTCCTCCTCCTCGTTGGCCTGAAAAGGTGACACGAATTTGCGCCCATTTGCGCCCATTCAACAATTTCCATCCATCCCCCCCGGCCCCCCTCGCAACCCCACAAGTGACACTTTTCATCCCGCCCCGACTACGCGGCGCTCCGCTAGGATGGGATACGGTATCAATTTGCCCGGGAATTATCGATTATTTGGTAATTTGAGGGTGAAAGGTGGAAAATCTTGGTGGTTACAATGAGTTCTGCTAGGCTGCCCTTTCCTCAAGAATTTCTGCTAGGCTGCCCTTTCCTAAAGAATCTCTGCTAGCCTGCCCTTTCTTTAAGAATCTCTGCTAGCCTGCTCCTTCCATTACAAGTGAACTCTGCTAGCGTCTTCTCGCCGCTTCTTCAACAGGGTCAATCCTTTTTTTTTTTTTTTTTTTTTTTTTTTTTTTTTTTTTTTTTTTTTTTTTTTTTTTTTTTTTTTTTTTTTTTTTTTTTTTTTTTTTTTTTTTTTTGTATTTTTATTCTTTTTTATTTTTTTTTTTTTTTTTTTCATTCCACCGGCCCCGCCCCCTTTCAGCACTCATTGGCGCTGTGGGACCCGTCTTCCGCTTTTACGGCCCGACCCCCCACACCCAATTCCGGCCAGCCAACCACCCGCGCTAATTACTACGGTGGCGGCAACTGGCTGTCTTGGTCTTTTAAAGAATCTCTGCTAGCCTGCCCTTTCCTAAGAATCTCTGCTAGAATATGGCCACGATACGCTCCGAATTACGCGTTTCGCTTTTGGAACTCCATTTTTTCCTCAAATTACCGCTGCTAGCCTGCGACTCGCTTCCCAAATGATCTCTGCTAGCTTGCTCTTTTTCTTCGTCGTCGAGCTACACGACGCAACTAATTCCACATTTTCGGCCCCTGCCTTCCAAAATGGTCTCTGCTAGATTGCCTTCCGGAAATTTCCGAAAATCTTAAAGATATTCTGCTAGCCTGCCTGTATCTCTAAACGGACTCTGCTAGCCTGCCTCCGTAATTCCTAAACGATCTCTGCTAGCTTGCGCTGTTTTCTCAAATGATCTCTGCTAGCCTGCCCGCCCTGAATCTCCCGCACTGACCTTCGTTGGTTGTTTGACCCCGAAAAATAGCGAGAGAGAGAGTGAGAGCGAGAGGAGAGAGAGAGAGAGAGTGAGAGAGCGCGAGAGAGCGCGAGAGAGACAATATGCAAATGAGGGGTGAGAAGGGTGGGGGGCTATCCAGCGGCTGGTTGGCCTCTATTTGGGGGGTGGCTGGTGTGCGAGGGAATGAATGAGAATACCTCTGGGAATACTTTGCTTGTGCTTCCCTTCCAACCAAACACACGCCAATTCGGTGAATTTTTCAGCTTGGCTTGGTTGTTTTTGGCTTCTGCTTGGCGTCCAAGCTTTGTGGCTTACCTTGCTTCAAATTGAAGCTACCCGGCATGGCTCTCAAGCTTCGAAGCCTTTTTTTGCTTCTGAGCTTAGAGCTTCACCAAACTTAAGCTTGAGGCCCTGGATTCTCATGCTCATTCTCATGCTCATTTAGTGTTTTGGCTGGTTAGTTGGTGGGCCGATGGGCAGAGGCGAGGGGTTATTTGCGAGGTGAGGGGGAGGAGACCTGTAAGTGGGGGACCGGCTGTCATTAGTATTCAAAAGAGGGGGATGGGCTGAACTTTGGCGGTCATTTGGGAGGACGAGGGGAAGAGGAGCAAGAGAAAGGAGGATGAGGATGATGGGTGGGAAGGGCATACAGAATTGAAGAGCACCACGGCACCCGCACAGACACACTACCCAACACTACGCTACACACCTCATTACGGTGCGATCACCGATGGTATTGTACGATTCTTGGGGGCGCATTAAAGGGACTGGGAAGTTTCAGTCCTAAGCCTAAGCCCAAGCCAAGCCTAAGCCTAAGCCTAAGCCTAGGCCTGCTCAAGCCTAAGCCTAAGCCCCAAGCCTGTAAGCCCCAAGCCTAAGCCTAAGCTAAGCCTAAGCCTAAGCCTAAGCCTAAGCCTAAGCCTAAGCCCAAGGCCGCCCCTAGTCCAATCAATTCTTTTGATGAGCAACTTTCCGGTGCAATTTCGGAAATTGGGGGCGTCAATTTTGAGGGCTGTATCGGCCAGGCGCGGGGCCTCGGCTGTTGATTATTATTGGCCGGGGCCGGTTCTATTGCTCTCTGTCTCTCGCCGCTCTCCAATTCCCCCACTCTCTCGCCCTCATTTCCCTCCACCCCGAGCTCCCCGCAGCCAATATACAGTAATTGTGGACCGGGGGGAGGCAGAAGGGGACTGTCTGTATGTATCTCTCACTCTCTCTCTATCTCTCTTCACCAACCAATCGGAAAATTGATGAGCGACTGGCCGCAAATGGATCGGACTCGCCTGTAGACTGTAAAACCGTTTTTCTGGAGTTCTTCGAGGTTTCGGCAAGCTAGCAAAGAGCATTTGGGCTCTCGCCCTCTCGCCCTCTCTCTCTCTCCTCTCGCCTCTCCTATCTCTCACTCGCTCCTCTCTCTCTGCCGTTGAGATTTGTCGGATGTGGCAAGCTAGCCGAGACCATTTGGATTTCTGGATTGGGAAGTAGCAGTGATTTTTTAGGAAACTTTCGAGCTTGACATTTTTTGTTTTTATTTGATTTCGAAACTCGGGCAAGCTAGCAGAGAGCATTTGTGGAATTTTCGAGACAGCCAGGTTTATGCAAATTTTGAGCTCTAATAGTTTATGCTTTATCTTTATCTTTATCTTTAGATTTTACCGATTTTATGCTTTATCTACAGGGCAAGCTAGCAAAGATTCTTCAGGAATTTTTCAAATAAATTAAGTAGAGGAATCACCGCCCACTAGTCGGACTCAATTTGCTCCGTCGGGTAGGGAGGATTGGTTGGTTGGCTGGCTAGCCAGGAGAGCAGGACGAAGGGGGGAAAATTGTTTTATTACAGTCACCGATTCCATTCCCTTCCTCTTTTCACCCGGTGGCAGGCATCCGAATTGTCGGGCGGTGAGGGAGACACGGTAATTGGCCAGGTCCCCCCTCCAACTGAATCCCTTCCACGCCCATTTTACTCGCCGGAAATTGGCCAAAATTCGGCTGGGAATTAATCTAGTAATTTTTTGACGAGCTGATTTGTTGAATTAAGTTTTTGATTATTATTTTTGGACGTTGATTTGATTTTTAAGATTTTTAAATGCATTTTTTTGTTTTTTTGTGTTTTTAAATGATTTTTTGGTGGCAGGAAATTGTGCAGAGTCTTTTTTAGGAGTTTTTAGTTTTTTAAAGAGCTGATTTTCGAATATAGTTTTGGAGTTTTAAGATGTATTTTTGGACGCTGAGTTGATTTTTAGATTATTGAAAATGCATTTTTCAGGTGTTTTTGTGTTTGGTAAATGATTTTTTGTGATTTGTAATAGAACATATTGGCTCAATTCAATAATTTATAAATCTCCAGGATGCTATTCTCATTTTCCTTAAGTTTGACCTTGACTTCGGCCTCTTCCCTAATTACCATACTTTTTTCAGCATTTTTTGCCCAATCCTCACCAATTTCTTGCCCTCTCCCAGGCCACCAGGCCGACCATATGGTTAATTCCGGGATTTCAAGGACTTTTGTGCCGAGCCTAATTATCTTCTACTGTCGAGGGCATCAGGGATCATTTTTCATTTTCAAATTGGTCAGGTTAGCAGAGGAAATTTGGGAATCACGTGGGCAAGCGAGCAGCGATTCTTTAGGAAAGGGCAGGCTAGCAGAGATTTTTTAGGAAAGGGCAGGCTAACAGAAGCGGGCATTTTCTCCGGATTCCCCATCCATCTTCATACTAAATCTGGCCAAACCACCACCAAAAATCGATAAAATCAGGCACTCCCCCCAGCGTCGGGCCATAATTTCATAAAATGCGGCCCCTGCCTCGGATGATAGGTGTGCGAAAAAAGAACAATTGCCCCCGGGGCCCCCGGTGTCGGGAGAGAGCGGGAAAGAGAGAGAGAGACAGAGAAGGAGAGAGAGAGAGAGAGAGAGAGAGAGAGAGAACCAGAAACCCTCCCGGCCCACTGTCATAAAGCCGCCGAAATTTGAAATTTACGAATCTATTATTTTTGGTGTGCGGCGGCGCGGCTACACGGCGCTCCTTTCAACACCCCCATCCCCCAAAAAATGAATGCTAATAAGTGATCTGGGCAGGCGGGGCGGCCTCCCGTTTGTGCGTGAGTGGTCCCGGCGCGACGACGAAAGGGGGGAAAATTGAATTTTTCATTTTTGTCAATTTGGGAAGCGGCCCTGGCTGGTGGTGGGGGCTGGGATGGGAAATTTTGTAGTCGCTTTGCAATGATTGGGGGGGGGGGGAGAGAGTGGCTGGAAATTGAGCGTTACTTTTTGGGCTTTATCGGGTCTGGCTTCTTCGAATTGCGAAATGATCTCCGCTTAAGCCCAAGCCCAAGCCCAAGCCTAAGCCTAAGCCTAAGCCTAAGCCTAAGCTAAAGCCCAAGCCTAAGCCTAAGCCCAAGCCTAAGTAAGCCTAAGCCTATGCCTAAGCCTAAGCCTGCCCGCTTGCTTGCCCGATTGAGCACGATGAGGCTTCCCATTTCCCAAAGAATCTCTGCAAGCTTGCCTTCCGCATCATCAAATTTTGTTTCCTCGATGATTTGCAGCTTCTCAATGATATTTTTTGGCTTGCCCTTCCCCCTGAATTAATGGTTTTTCCCCAAATGGTCTCTGCGAGCCTACCCTTTCCTAAATAATTTCTGCTAGCCTGCCCAATCGACAGATGCAAATTCCCCGTCAACCAGTTCGGATTTTGTGGCGCGCAGCGCTCAAAATCCGATCAGTTCCATCGCGGGCAATGAATGGGAGATTGGGCTGAATGGGATCGGACAGGGGGTTTTGTGGGTGTTGAGCAGCAACTTTACCCGGTTCCCATCGGCTCCTCTTTACACCCGCCCTGTCTCCACCCTCCTCACTTCAACGGTCCTTTAGCGCGGCCCGCCGGGGGCTCCGTCACGCTCCAAATCGCGCGGCGCGGGTACCCGGCACCGGGGCACCTTATTCATTTTGGAGCCGAAATCTGGGGCTTGTCGGCCAGCAATTTGCTTCTAAATATTTTTCCTAGTCATTTTCTAACGCTTTCAAAGGTATTCTAACGTCATAAATTGACCCTAATTTGCATATAAATGTTATTAGTGGGTTTTTAACAGTGTGTAATTTTTTAATTACAAAAAAACTAATTTGCATATCCCAAATCTTTTAACGAATTTTTCAAATTTCGAAACCTGAAAAATCTGCTATTTTCACACTTTCCAGCTTTCAAGACAAAAACACTCTGATCCCGGCAGCCGGATCGATTTCTATACACTCAAAATTCATCAGAAATCGCCCAATGAAAAGGCGGCGGCTATTTTGCGATCCATTTTTTGGCCCCGCCCCTTTGCACTGCCGGCGCGCCGCCCAGGACGATCCCATTAATTTCGTCGAATCAGCGCGGCGCGCCCGGCGCGGGTTTCTCTCGCTGTCTCTCTCCCTCTTCTCTCTCCCTCTCTCTCTCTCTCTCTTTCTCTCTCTTTCTCTCGCTCTCCCGCTCTCTCTCTCTCTCTCCATTTTTCATTAGCTCTAGCTCTCTCAATTTTCATTGGAATCGGGGGATACGGTAGCAGCTGGAATTAGGGGAATGGGACGAAATATTTTAATGGGTCTAGAAAATCAGCTAATCGATTTATCTCTCTCACTCCCGCTCTCTCTCTCGTTCTCTGTCTCTCTCTAACTCCTGTCACACTCCCTTAAAAACCTACTACCCGCCTGGAGCCGCGACTAAAAAACCATTTCCACCCACCAAATTGGGCATGTCTTCTTCTCCTTCTTCTCCCCCCGATCGGAATTTGGCTTGCAGCCGCGAATTGGCCCGGGCCCTAAGGCCTTAGGGCCCAGTGGCCCTAAGGGCCCTGGCCCCCCTCGCCTCGTTATCCGCCCACCAAATCAGCGTCAGTCAGAGGAGTTTGGGCCACGAAATGAGGAGCATCCAGCCCGGGCCCCGGCAAAAGAAGCCAGAAATTGGCCGACTCGCGTCCCGGAGCGAATCTTCTGGGGCCCAAATTGGGCCCCTAAACGGGGCCCCAATTTTGGCCCTCCCCCATTGGTGGCCATCCCCTGCCAGAATTTGGGCCATTTTGGAGGGGGATACGGTAGCATTAGTCAATTTGAATGGGGAAATGATCACTGCTAGCCTGCCCTTTCCTAAAGAATCTCTGCTAGCCTGCCCCTTCCCAAGGAGCCATGCTAGCCTGCCCAAACAAATTTTCCCCAAGGATTTCTGCTAGCTTACCCTGCCCCTGGCCCTTCTTAAATGCTCTTTGCTAGCCTGCCTTCTTCCAGGTCTAATTTCTCGAAAATCTAAATTTGACTCTCTTAAAATTTATGTCACATTTTTTTATCCCAATTTTGCAGGTCCCGATGCGCTGACGATGGACGAGGAGCAAGCGTACGCGTGTGGAGCCTGCCCCTTCACGGCTCGTATGTTTTTTAAAGCCCAAGCCAAGCCTAAGCCAAGCCTAAGCCAAGCCTAAGCCAGGCCTAAGCCTAAGTCAAAGCTAAGCGAAACCTAATCTGTCCCAAAAACACAGCACCCCCTAGGAAACAGCCCCAAAACGTAAAAGCCCATAATTTGACGCTTCGTAAAACGTCCGCTCACTATTCCCAATTTTCCAATTGACACCTCCACACTGCCAGCCGGCGCTTATCACCTAATTAGGCATTTAAATGGGGCGGCAGGGGCTTTAACCTGGGCACTCATTCATTTATCAACGGAATGACAATAGGAAAGGATTTCTGCTAGCCTGCTTTCTAAGAACCCTGCTAGCTGCCCTTTCCTAAGCCTTTCCAGCCTCCTTTCCTAAGGAATCTCTGCCAGCTCGCCTGCATTCCTAAATTTTCTTTGCTAGCCTGCCCATACAAAAACCGTTCCCGATTCGTGACCAACAATCGTTCGGGGCTGGGTTGTTGTCTGCTGGTGGGAGAGAGACGAGAGAGAAAGAGAGAGAGAGAGATAGAGAGCATCGGCTCGCGGGGCCCCTTTTTACGGCCCATAATGAATTTATTAGGTGAGAACTCCCACCTGCACAAACCCGACCCGACGATCGGCCCCGCGGGCCGATCGTTTCGCGGCCGTTTTTCCGAGGGCCTGGGCAAATGAATTGGCCATTTGGTGCCGTGGGGCAGGGCATCAAAGGATCGGGGTCTCTGGCGATACCCATATGCTAATTATGTGGGGGAGTGAAATGTGGAAAATTTGGGTTAGGAAGGGGCAGACTAGCAAAGATTTTTTCGGAAATCTGGGCGAAAAAAAGGCAAAAAAGGCAGTTTAGAGCACTATTCCTCACGTATTCTGGCTAAGCTTCCCTTTCCTCAGAATCTCTGCTAGCCTGCCCTATCTCCAAATTTCCAGGAACCGAAGCCGAGCTGGAGGAGCATTCAAACACCCACGAGCTCGGCGAGTTGTGCCCACTCTGCACCGAGCGCCCCGCCGTGCTGAACACCCATTTAATTCAGGTAGATTTTTCCACAAATTTCAGTGCTAATTAAATATGTTCATTCTTTTCTGTATTCTAATATTTTAATAAACACGTTTTTGAGCCTTATAAATAATTTATAAATGCGATAAATCATGTTCCGCAGCGCTACTAATGACGAAAAGCCGATCCCTCAAATTTTTGACGTCTCCTAGGGCTACGCGCTGCCAATATTGGCCAAATTAATTCGACGAATTTTCGCGGATTTTGGCATCTCTAAATTCATTTTTTTCAGGTTTCTTAGCTATATTTTTATGTTTTCAGGAGCACAAAATCGCCGAGTCGGCAGTGAGCGCTTCTAGCCGTTCACAAGGCTGATATTCAACCGTGAGTTTAACGTTTTTGATCGTAATTTGGAGGGTGGGCAGGCCATTTTAGGAAATGGCAGCTAGCAGAAATTCTTAGGAAAGGGCAGGCTAGCAGAGATACTTTAGGAAAGGGCAGACTAGCAGAGATCATTTGTTCCTTTAAAGAGCCCGAAAATTCACGATCCATAACGTCTAAAACCCAAAATTAAATCTAGCAAAAACTTTTTGCTTTTATTGCCCTGTTTCTCGCCAAGATTTGTTGGTTTTAACCGGCGAGCGGCGTTCGTCTTTAACCCGCCGCTTTTTCTGTCTCAAATTACCCGTCTCTTTGTCTTTCGCCCAGGGGGTCCCGCCACGAACTCTGGGGCCCGGCGTCTAAAACAAAGAGACTTCCTCCGGACGCCCTTAATTTCCGCTGATTTCTAGCGTTTTAGAATTTTTAATTTCGGTTTAAAGACGATTAATCGCTTTTTTAGCGTCAGCGGCGAGCAGTTCGCCTTCCGATGCCCCAGCTGCCCGGTGGCGTTCAAATCTGAAGCCGCTCTGCAGCAACACTCGCTCACCCATCTCTTCAAGGTAAGAAGTTTTGCTTTTTGTCGCTCTCTCAACTCTCTCTCTCTCTCTCCTCTCTCTCTCTCTCTCTCTCTGTTGCTCTCTCTCTCTAAGCCTAAGCAAGCCTGCCTAAGCCTAAGCCTCAGCCTGCAAGCCTAAGCTGCCTAAGCTGTTAATCGCCAATGCGCCCTTAAGCCCTGTAAGCCTATCCCCTCCTTTAGAGCCAACATGCCTGCCCATTCTGCGGGGAAGCCGGTGAGACGGTTGACGCCCTCCTGGAGCACATGAGCAAGGAGCATCCGGCGGAGGAGAGGTACGCTTTACTGGGCCTTTAGACTCATCCAGAAGCCATGGATTTGCCTTCCGGGCCCCTTTAGTACTTCTTTTTGCAGAAAACCCGGTTGCGAGCTCTGTTCGGAGACGTTCAGCGACTCCTCGCAAATGTTGGCCCACTACAACTCGGTCGGGCATCTGCACAAGGCCAAGCGGCATCTGGAGCAGGGCGGAATCGACTGAATAGCCAGGTAAATATCACAGGGGCAGGCTAGCAGAGATTCTTTAGGAAAAGGCAGGCTAGCAGAGATCATTGAAGCAGCTCAAATTTTTAAATTTTTTTCGAGATTGACACGCCAGCTCATTTAGATGAACTTTCTCCCTCGAGCGCAAGCCATTCCGCTGCAATTTATGCAAATTAGGCTACGGTCAGGGCGCTACGCTGGACATCCATTTACGATCCGTGGCTCATCAATCGAGACTCGCAAAGGTTTGTTTTTAAAGAGATAGGGGAGAGCGAGAGAGAGAGAGTGAGAGTGAGGGAGAGAAAGAGGGGGTGAGGGAGATGAGAGAGAGACAAAGAGAGAGTGCGGGAGAGGGAAAGAGAGAGGGAGAGAGCGAAGAGAAGAGAGAGAGAGAGAGAGAGAGAGAGAGAGAGAGAGAGAGAGAGAGGGGAGAGAGCGAGAGAGAGAGAGAGAGAGAGAGAGAGAGAGAGAGAGAGAGTTAGGATCAGCGAAAGAGAGCGTTAGAGAGCGAGAGGGCCTAGAAATTTAATTTTTTTTGCAAATTACTAAACCTGGAGGCAAATTTTCCGACGGCCCTTTTTCGGGGCATGCCAAATTACGCACGCCGGCATTACACATACACTCACAATTGGTTTCTGTTTCCCCCGAATGAATCACACACCCCTCCCCCTCCTCCCTCCCATCCACACCGCCTTCAGGAATTGTTCGCGATCGTCAAATTAGCATCTCAAAATTTGAACATCAGCTTATTAATTTTTCGTTGTATTTGAGTCAATTCAAGTACCATACTTTAATTGATTAAGTAGCTAACTCAGGGACAAAACCGTCAAAAAATCTTGGGTTTTGAAAGGCAAATATTCGCATCTATTTTCAAGTCATAATATGCTAATTTCCTTTCAGATTCACGAGCTGATCGAGTCGGGCGACGTCGACGCGAACAAGGCGGTCACCGAGCAACCGGGCGGACCCGTTCAGAGGAGCATCGCGGACTTGGCGAGGGAAAAGGAGGAGGAGGTCGGTTTTTCGGGGGTTTTGGAGTTTGTAGTTTGCAGTTTTACTCGGAAAATAGGGATTTTGGTTTGTTTTTCAGAATATTTAACTTTTTTACGGATATGCTTATGTTAATTAGGTTTATTTTGCATTTTTCACGTTTTTTTGGCTGCGGAATTCCCCAATAAACCCCGCTATCTTGCCAATCGGATTCCTATACTGTGGCAATCATCACCCAATTTTTTTGAATTTTTCCAGCTTTTTTACGTACCTTCGTATGCAAATTAGATTAATTTTCCATTTTTTGGCATTTTTGCTGCGGAATTCCCCAAAAACCGCTGTTAGCGTGCCATCTAGCGCTGCCAACTTTTTCCTGTATTTTCCCTGATTCAGCATTTGCTTCCTGCGAATTGAATTCGTTTGCTTTTCCCCCCCTCAATTCCCGTGTCAGTCTGCCTTTCCCCCCTAATGAAAATGGCTCCGGCAAATTACTCATTTTGTTGTTATGTTGCCGTCCGGAAACGACCCCCTAGTCGAAAAATAGAATGGAAAGGGAGAAAGAGAGAGAGGGTGAGAGAGACAGAGAGAGAGAGAAACAGAAAAACAGACCAGTGTTTTTGTTAATGAAAACTGCCGTTGAGGCGGGGACAATTTAGAAATGATTTCGATTTGCATTCCTGGCCTGTCATCGTCCCTTTAAAATCGAAAAGCCGGTTTTTATTAATTTTTCTCTTTTTCTTTCTTTCTCTCTGCCTCTCTCTCTGTCCCTCTCTCTCTCTCTCTCGCTGTCTCTCTCTCTCTCTCTCTCTCTCTCTCCCTCTCTCTCTTTCTAAAGCTAAATTTTATTTAAAATCTCTGAAGGAAGAGAGAGAGAGAGAGAGAGAGACAGCGAGAGAGAGAGAACGAGTGAGCTGGCACCAAGTTCAGTGACCAGGGTTGAAAAACCGCTTCGCGGCCTTTCAACCCTGGCCCCGTCTAGGATCGATGAAGTTATTTACTTTGCATAATTCCTGCCGAAAACCGCTCACCAAAAAATGAAAAGCGCGCCTCTCTCCCTTTTTATAAACCATTTCCACTTCCGGCGTATGCTAATTGCTTCCTAACAAAGAGGTTGGCCAAAAACTTTACAAAAACCTAATTTTAATATCGAAAATAGCAATTTTTCAAAACACTGATGTGTGTGCAGTCGATTCGGGACCCTTGGTTACCTATTCACGCTTCTTCCCTACCGAAAAATGCTTCTCCGAGGCTGTAGGTGCGGAACATCCAAACGGAAGTGCATGCAAATATACACACACACACACACAAACACTATTTTTTTATATATAGTAGGAAGGATCTTCTGCCCTTCGAGAGGTCGGCAAGCCTTGAACCCAACCCCCATGGAGTCAACCCAGCTAATCCGGCAATTGGCCCCAATCCTGAGATCGAGCCCTCCGGGCTCGTTGGTGATTTGGCGAGGCTAAAGAGTTGTCTGTGGTGCCCCCCGGCTGGAATGCCCCAGTTTCGTTCCCCCTATTTGAATGCAAATGAGGAGGAGGAGGAGGTGGACTGTATCCACAGGGAGCGAGAGAACGAGAGAGAGAGTGAAAGAGAGAAGGAGAGAGAGATACGACCACCACCTCAAATTGCCCCAAATCCCCCTTGAGAACCCTGAGAATCGTCAGCGCCCCCGGCGCTGATCTGGGGCAACTCTTGAGCCCGGTGCATCAAGGTTATTCTAATCCCAGACTTGATAATCCCTTTAAATCGTAAGGAATCTCTGCTAGCCTGCCCTTTCCTAAAGAATCTCTGCTAGCCTGCCCTTTCCGAAAGAATCTCTGCTAGCCTGCCCTTTCCTAAAGAATCTCTGCTAGCTTGCCCATTCCTAAAGAATCTCTGCTAGCCTGCCCTTTCCTAAAGAATCTCTGCTAGCCTGCCCTTTCCTAAAAATCTCAGCTAGCCTGCCCTTTCCTAAAGAATCTCTGCTAGCTTGCCCTTTCCTAAAGAATCTCTGCTAGCCTGCCCTTTCCTAAAGAATCTCTGCTAGCCTGCCCTTTCCTAAAGAATCTCTGTTAGCCTGCCCTTTCCTAAAGAATCTCTGTTAGCCTGCCCTTTCCTAAAGAATCTCTGCCAGCCTGCCCTCCCCAAATATTCAAAAATCCCCATCGCACCGGAAATAGCGCCAAATCACCGTACAGCCATTCTGTACACCCCGGAAAAACACACAAAGCCTAAAAATGGGGCTCGCACCGTCTTGGGCGATTTATGGCTTTTGCAGGCTGATCCGCCTCTCTTTCTCTCTCTCCCTCTCTCTCTCTCCCTCTCTCCCACCCCTAAATGGCCGTGCACAAATATTGACACCTCGTTGAGCAATTCTCCCCCCAAATGGTCGGGGAGCCCCACAAATGTGCCCCCCGGGGCTACGATCACCCCCACATACAAAAGGCGCGACAATTTGAGCACCGCCGAAATTACCATCCGGGGATGGGGATGGAAATTCGGAGAGTAGAGAATTTTGCGAAAACCCGGAATTTGTGATTTTGGCTACGGTAGCTCGTCGATTTTGCCCAAATTAGTCCATGCATTTTTTATTGCGCCGGCAACCGCTGTTTTTAGTTTTGCAGATGCAAATTAATATTTTCGCAATTAATAATGTTTCAAAAAATCGCGAAATTACATAAAATCGTTTTTTGATCGTTGGTATGGAAATTACTCAAAAATTTAAATTAGGGAGTTTTGCTTACCTGAAGCTTGTTTGTAGTGGTGATTATGAAATTAGTTACCTAAAAATACCGAGTTTGGGCATATTAGTCTTCATGCTTAGGCTTAGGCTTAGGCTTAGGCTTAGGCTTAGGCTTTGGGCTTGGGCTTTGGCTTAGGCTTAAGCTTAGGCTTAAGCTTAAGCTTAAGCTTTGAATTAGTAGTGGGCTTAGGCTTGGCTTAAGCTTTGACTTATAGTGGGCTTAGGCTTAGGCTTAGGCTTCGGCTCAGGCTTCGGACTAGGCTTACTAGGGATGCCTTCCAACTTACCATCGAGTTTCGACTTGAAAATTGGTGAGCTTATAGAGTTTGAGCTTGCGATTCAGATGCGCTAAAAATTTTAACAAATCGTCCATAGGCGGCTGAGATATAACAAGTTTAATTTTGGCAAAAATGCATGATTTATGCGCGCGTCGTCCCCGCCGCCCCCGAACGGGGCGTGCGGAGAAGAGGCCTCTCTGGCACCCCTCCGGCATGGCAGCGTGGCCTCGAGGTAGAGCTCTCGCTTCAAAACTTTTGGTCGGGTTCAATTCCGGCCACCAACTTTTGAAAAAACTATTTAAAGCTTTTGCCAAACTTTTTGCGATTGTTTTACGATGCTGAGCGAAGGATGAAGAAACACAGGAAAAGTTCTGGAGCATTTCTATGAACAGAGCAAGTCATTTTATCAGATTCGAGAATCTTCACAGCCCGCTATCTTTTGATTCCGCCAGAGAATACAAAATAATAATGCAGGTAAAAATTTGGCAAAAAGCTTTAAAAGTTTTTCAAAAAGTTGGTGGCCGGAATTGAACCCCCGACCAAAAGTTTTGAACCGAGGCTCTACCTCGAGGCCACGCTGCCATGCCGGAGGGTGCCAGAGGCCCCTTCTCCGCACGCCCGTTCGGGGCGGCGGGACGACGCGCGCAAAAATCATGCATTTTGCCAAAATTAAACTTGTTATATCTCAGCCGCCTATGGACGATTTGTTAACATTTTTAGCGCATCGGAATCGCAAGCTCAAACTCTATAAGCTCACCAATTTTCAAGTCGAAACTCGATGGTAAGTTGGAAGGCATCCCTAGTTAGGTTGAACTCAAGCTTCGGCTTAAGTTTAGGCTTAGGCTTAGGCTGAACTTAAGCTTCGACTTACGCCTAGGGTTCGGCTTAGGCTTAGGCTTCGGCTTATATTTAGGCTTATCTCACCGGAAATTCACCCAAATTTGTGCGTAATCTGCGTAGCTCCCCCCAGCGAATCGTCCTGATTCACACCCATCCCCCCATTGCCTATTATTTGCCGCCCTACCGTACCCCTCCACTGCTCGATTGGCTTTGTCGGTGGGCTATCAGCTGAGACGAAATAATCCCCCTCCCTGTTCCGCGGGGCTCCGATTGACGGAGCGCGGGGAGGCTGATTCATGATTACTACGATCATCCGCCGCCAAAATCGGGTTTAGGGCCAGGAGAGAGAGAGAGAGAGAGAGAGAGAGAGAGAGAGAGTGATAAATAGTGTTTGCCCATATATCGAAGGGTGTTTGGGCATTGAATTTGGCGCGGCGTGAGGGGCTGGAAATAATTTTGGAGAAGATTTTTTTGGATCTTTAGGGATTTCTCTCTCCCTCTCTCGCTCTCCCTCTTCTAGGGCGGACTTCCCGGTCCCCTTAAACCCTACTTTTTTGAAAGTAAGACCCCCTGGCAAGAATATGCAAATTAGGCGGCCCAATCGCGATGGGTGCCGCTCATAAAGGAATCGGGAATGAGCCGTCCTCGCTGTTTTCCCACGCCTCATAGGGAGCGCCTCAAAGTGCTGGATCATTTTTGGGGATCATGGCTTTTTGCTTCATGCTTTCTCGCTCCTCTCTCTCTCTCTCTCTCTCTCTCTGTCTCTCCTCCCATTTTCATACGGCGGTAGGGGGCTTTTTAGGTGTGAATCAACACCTTTATGATGCCCGACAAGAGGCACCGCCTGGCCTAAGCCTAAGTCCAAGCCTAGGTCCAGGCTTGGCCTAAGCCGAAATCAGCTTAAACTAAGCCGAAAACGAAGCCTAACCTGAGCCAAAAACGAAGCTTAACCTAAGCCTAGGCCCGCGTTTTGAAGGGATCCGGAATGCAAAATCTACCGTATTCAAAAGCAAAACCGGCATATTTAGTCGATTCTGATTTTTCCTCTCTCCTTTTCTCTCTCACCCTCTCACCCCTTCTATGACTCAGTGTACGACCCACAACTCTTCACAAAGGCCGCCGTATGCGCCAAAGCGCGTCTTCGGCGTGTTGTGACTTGACTTGCACAGCCCCACGGGCCCCGTGGTGACAACCAACAATATACATATGATTCCCGGCTTTGTCTTTGTATTCCATCGCTCTCTCTCTCTCTCGCCCTCTCTCACCCACTTCGGGCCCTTTAAAGGGCCGCAAAAGGTTGGGATGCCCTTTTTTCGGGTGAACCAACTCATCACCCGGCTTCGGTCCGGGGAATACTCCGGAAATCATAAAGTTTGCGGCTTCATCTTTTGTTATCTCTCGCTCTCTGCCTCTCTCTCTCTCTCCTCTCTCTGCTCTCTCTCACCCTTTATGAGTTGTTCCTGAGTGATCAAGCTGATAGCGGGGGTGCCGGGAAGTCTCGTTCACTTTATTTCGTTTCATTTCCAAAACTTTCCGCCAAACTTTTGTAGCGTCTAGAGGAGCGGCCCGGAATTTTTTGGCGTGACTACAGTAACTGGCAATTTTTTGATGAATGCCTTGGCTGATGAAGCTCGGAATTCTGTAGCGTACTCGCGCTTAATGTCACGTACCGTACAGTCCGCACGTAGCGGACGCGTACTACGTACTACGCGCTCAGGGATGACTTTTGGGTTTGGTACTTCACTGTATTCTACCGTAGCGTAGTGCACTATCGCGTATCATGGTGTGCCATATACTTTGGCAAAGCGTACTGTAGTACATCACCGTATTCTTGCGTAGCGCATCGTACTGTAGCGTACTGTAGCGTACTGTCACGTACTGTAATAAACTAATTTTGTCCTTTTTGTTAAGATACAGTATACAAGATACGCCGTCAAAATTAGCACATTGTCCTACTGTATGATTTGCCCTTGGCTGCAAAAAATCTTTTTTTTCCTCTGTACGCACAGCTGGGCGGCCAGACGCTAATTCTGCACTTTCCGAGGGCAAATTATGCATCAGGATTTTCTAAAAAAATGCAATGAGCAGATGCGTGGGTCCCAGCTGGGGGCCTTTTTCTCAAAAATTTCTTCGGCGGGTTACGGTAGACTACTGAAAAGGCTGCGCTAAATTTGGGATGGTAAAGCTGCAAAATCCACCAATTTTTGCCTTCCTGGGCCCTTTAAACCCGAAAATTCCGCCGCGCTACGCTAATTCCGGGCCTACAAAAACCGTCGGGCCCGAATTAAGGGATCGAGGTGGTGGGGGGCAAGGGCGCCTCGTAAATCGTGACGGATCGCCGGTGTCGGCCTCCTCTAAATTGCCTCTCTCTCACTCTCTCTCTCGCTCTCACACACTCTGTCTCTCTCCCTCTCTCTCTCTCACTCTCTCGCCCTCAGATCGGCCACACGCTCATTTATTCGTCATGGTCAGGGGGGAGGAGGAGGCTGGACAGTCTCATGCAAATTAGAGGCCTTCGCCCCAGGTGAGAGAGAGAGAGAGCGAGAGAAATGGCCTTGCTCCGCCCACTCCCCCATACTCTCCTAAATTTGAGGACCACCCCCGGACAGTCATGCTCCAAATGAATCGACGATGAATTTGCAAAATTGTCAATATTTCTGTGCTCGAATTCTCGAAAATTCTAGATACCGTAAAATTTTTAGTTTTCTGTTTCTCGATCTCCCCCCTCTCTCTCTCACTCCCTCTCTCTCTCTCTCTCTCCCTCTCTTTCTTTTTTCTGTCTCTCTCGCTCTCTCATCACGCCGTAATCTTAAAGTTTACCATAATTTAGCACCTAATACGAGTGTTGACACCTGCTTTTCAAATTTGTAATTTTGTCAAGGAAATGCCCTATAATCGCCTCCGATCTCTAGACGTGCTCCTAACGACCTTTTTTGCCGGAATGGCAACAGTTTTCCTCAACTTTTTCCGGATTTTCAACTCTATCTCTCCCTCTCTTACTCTCTCTCTCTCTCTCTCTCTCTCTCTCTCTCTCTCTCTCTCTCTCTCTCTTTCTTTCTTTGTCTATCTCTGGCTCACGCTCCTGCTCTTTTCCTTGCCATCTCGCTTTATCTCTCTAGCCCTCTTGCTCGTTCTCTCTCTCATTCTCTGTCTCTCTCGCTTTCTCTCTAACTCTCTCCGATTGGTTATTTCTCCAAATTTTCGCTGCTAGTTACCCCCAAATTCGAGGAGTCCAAATTCTCATCAAATTTCAATATTGCCAATTCCCGAAAATCGTCCCAATCGAGCCCATTTTCCCATCACCCCGGCAATTTACCGACGCGCGCCCCGATCTGTCAATAACCATTCATTGAATTCATCCATTGCATATATAGCAGTTAGGGAGGGCGTGAGTGAGCACGAGAATTGAGAGGAGCCAGAGCGCCGCGAAAACCAATTAGTGTGGCGGATTGATTGAGTGGGGGGGCGGACAACGCGACTGTACTCATTACATTTCAAGGGTGGGGCGCTACACAAAGACCCATCCAATACCATTCACGCGACCAGGGGGAGGGCATGGAAATTGGGGCCGGATATGGGTATTGCGATGGAATTTGGAATGGGAATTTGGTGGGAATTTTGGTTTCTCGATATCTCTCTCGCTCTCTCGCTCTCCCTCTGTCTCTCTCTTTCTCTTTTTTCTCTCTCTCGCTCTATCTCTTTGAATTTTTCGATGCCACAAGGAACGCTAGCAGAGACCTGTATGGCGAGCAAAGATTTTTTCGGAATTTTTCCGTTTTCCGATTCTTGATCGCGCGTCTCTCTCTCTCTCTCTCTCTCTCTCTCTCTCTTCTCTCTTCTCTCTCTCTCTCTCTTTCTCTCTCTGCTCTCTCTCTGTCCTCTCGCTCTGTCCCTCTCTGTCTCTCTCTCGATCTCTCTCTACCACTCTCTCGCGTTTTTGAGCGTACCAGCAGAGATTTTTGGGGAACCTTCCGAAAATTCACTCTCGTTTTCCAGGCGGGCGCGGCCTCAAACCCGATGGCCATGTTCAACAACCTGCTCAACATGGCCCAGCTGTTCAACATGAAGCCCGGGCAGTTGCTGCGTGAGTTTTTTAGCTGGAATTCTGTAGCATCGAGTATTCCAGCTTCCACCTCCTCGTCGAGCGACGATGACGCAGCTGCGCCCACCACCGTCGCCGGCCTGCGGCGCATGATTGAGGCGATCGGCGCCGAGGAGGTATCCGAAATTTTGAATTTCCATTCAATGGTCCTTTAAAATTGGCTTTTACACCCGAATCTGGATTTATTCGACATTTTGAGGTTTGATTGGCTTCATTGGTCCTTTAAAATTGGTTCCAAAAGCCGAAATTTGCCTTCAACAGTCCTTTAAAACAATTGCGGCACCTAAATTTGCCTTCAAGGGCCCTTTAAAACCTAATTACGCCACCGAAATTGCCTTCAACAGTCCTTTAAAATTATTTGCGCTATCTCAAGTTCCCTTCACGACACCTTTAAACCCTTCATTCCAGTTCCCCGACTCACTCCAAACGCTGCTCACCCGACTTGACGACCTCCCGGACGCCTGCGTCGCCGAGTTGGCCAAGTCGGAGTGCGAGAGTTGCGCCCAAACACTTCCCAGCCTCCTCGCCCTCAAACAACACCAAGAAGATGCTCACGACGGCCAGCTCAGCCCCGCGCACCTCGAAGCGTTCACCCAACGGCTGGCAAAGACCATTGAGGAATCGGCGGTGGAGGTGTCGAATCCAGGGTCGAATGAGAGCAGAAGCTCTTCGAGGGATGATACGATGGAACCGCCGGAGAAGGTATGTAAGCAGAGAAGCTGAGCATAAGCCTAAGCCTAAGCCTGCCTAAGCATAAGCCTAAGCCTAAGCTAAGATTTTACTACGATTTAATAAATCTTTTTCAGAAATCCCGGAACGAAAACGACGCCTCTGCCGGCGACGCCACCGCCCAGATGATGCTCAACATGATGCAGGCCGGCTTCCCCTTCCTGCAGCCGAACCCCTTCCTGCCGATGGACGGCTTCTTCAACCCGTTACTGGCGCAGCAGGTTGGGCTTGGAATTATGGGGTTTGAAGCCAGCTTGGCTTAAGCTTAGGCTTTGGCTTAGGCTTAAGCTTAGGTTTATCTTAAGCTTAGGGTTAGGCTTAGGCTTAGCTTACTTTAGTCACTTGATAATTTTGGCTTTCAGATGGTAGCCCTTCAAGCAGCTGCTTCTCCTGCAAAACGAGCTCGCACGAGAATCACCGACGATCAGCTGAAAGTCCTCCGCCAATACTTTGACATCAACAACAGCCCCACCGAGGCCCAGATCCGGGAGATGAGCCTGAAGACGCAGCTGCCGGAGAAGGTCATCAAGCACTGGTTCCGGAATACGCTGTTCAAGGTATGATTGAACTGCTCGAAAAGCTTCGGTGTCTCTGAACTGCTCGAAAGCCTCGGCTTTTGGAAAACTTCGGTTCTCCTGAACTGCTCAAAAAGCTTCGGTTCCTTTTGAACTCCTCGAAGCGCTGGGGCTTTTGCTGAGCAGCTCGAAAAGCTCGGGCAGGTTAGCAGAGATTCTTTCGGAAATTCAGGTATCTGATTTTCAGTTAAATTTTTCCAGGAACGCCAACGAGACAAGGACTCCCCGTACAACTTCTCCATCCCGCCCCAAATGGGCATCGACTTGGACATGTACGAGAAGACGGGCGAAACCCGCGTGCATCCCCTCACCCCCGAACAAATCAACGGCTCCGCCAGCGGCCCCGCCCAAATTTCCGCTTTCCCGACGGTACCCCACGTCGAGAAGGAGGTCAAGCAGGAGAAGCTGGAGGAGAAGAAGCCGGCCCAGCAACAACCCATGAATTTACAGGCCGCGCTAGGAGCTGGTGCTCCAAATTTGGCGGCTATTTTGGGCAGCTTGCAGGTGTGTTTTGGGGAATTTGAGGGCAAGCTAGCAGAGAGTATTGGGGATCAGGGATATCTGAGGACTTTCTAAGGCAGGCTAGCAGAGATTCTTAAGGAATTTCACACCCTAAACTAATCTTTTTGAACTGCTCGGAAAACTTCTGGTTCTCCTGAACTGCTCGAAAAGCTTCGATTTCTTCTGAACTGCTCGAAAAGACTGCGGTTCTTTTGAACTGCTCGAAAAGCTTCGGCTTTTATCTATTTTTCAGCGAGCTACTGTTATTTTTTCGGGCAGGCTTGCAAAGATTTTTAGGGAATTTCACACCCTAATCTCCCTTTTCCAGGGTCAACAGAACCCGTTCTCATTCATGCAAGACAAGGAGGTGTTCGGGAATCTTCTGGCCGGAAATCTGAACCCGATCTCGCAGCCAACGCCCCCATCAACGGCTGGGAGGAGGGCGAATCGGACGCGGTTCACGGATTATCAGCTCAGGACACTTCAACAGTTCTTCGACAAGCAGGCCTACCCCAAGGACGACGACCTGGAGCTGTTGTCGAAGAAGTTGCAGCTCTCCCCCCGGGTCATTGTCGTGTGGTTCCAGAATGCGAGGCAAAAGGTGAGTTAATTTTTATGGGATTTTAAAGGGACTAGGAAGGCAAAAAGGTGGTTACTGTAACAGCTACCGTATCCCTCGAAAATTCCGTTAATACCCAATTTTCAGGCCCGAAAGATCTACGAGAATCAGCCGAACCTCGAGAACAGCGACCGCTTCGTCAGGACGCCCGGCTGCAACTTCCAGTGCAAACGGTGCAACCTCGTCTTCCAGCGCTACTACGAGCTGATCCAACATCAACAGAAGAAGTGCTACAAGGACGATTGTCAGGTACTGTAGATTTAATTGATCTTTGCTAACTTGCCTGCTCTTTCCTAAAGAATCTCTGCTAGCCTGCCCTTTCCTAAAGAATCTCTGCTAGCCTGCCCTTTCCTAAAGAATCTCTGCTAGCCTGCCCTTTCCTAAAGAATCTCTGCTAGCCTGCCCTTTCCTAAAGAATCTCTGCTAGCCTGCCCTTTCCTAAAGAATCTCTGCTAGCCTGCCCTTTCCTAAAGCATCTCTGCTAGCCTGCCCTTTCCTAAAGAATCTCTGCTAGCCTACTTCCTGAACGTCTTGAACTCGTGGCAGCTACACTGATATAACCACATCGATTCCAGGCCCAACTCCAAGACAACAAAGGCGTCGAGGGACTGCTCACCGACGCCGAGAAGGAACAACTCGCCGGAAATCCGGAGGCCCGCCCTCTCCAAATCTCCGCCCTCGCCGACCCGGCCGAGCTGCTCAAGCTCCTCCAGGGCTCCGGCTCCACAGAAGCCCTCCTGAAGATGTGCGAGGCGCTAAGACCCCGTCCACGACAACATCGTCAAGCTCAACGACGACAAGCCCACACTTCCACAAGCGATGCCCGTTTTGCTGCTTGCTGTTCCGGTCGAGGCAGTCGCTGGCTGAGCATCTACCGGCCAAGCATGGACTGCAGCTACAGAAGGCGCCTATCGACATCGATGCGTGCCGAGTGCGGATGATGTGGTTTTTTGGTTTAAGGGACTGGCAAGTCTGGAAATCGCGGATTTTAGCGTTTTAAAAGGCCTGGCAATGAAAATTCTCTAGATTTCCCTTTTTTGGCCGATTTTAAAGGGATCAGGAAGTCTCAAAAAACTGGGTTTTTCGCGTTTTAAAGGGCTAGAAAATTCCTATTTTTGTTTTTGAGGTGCCCTCATTGTCCTCAACGCTTCTGGGCGACACGTCGATTCCGCTCGACCTGTCGTCGAACGGCTCGATGGAACGACACGACCTCTCGGTTTCTCCTTTTTTAGGTGGAGGCTCTGATGGTGGGTTCTATTCCTGTCCCTCACTCTCTCTCTCTCTCTCTCTCTCTCTCTCTCCTCTCTCCATCTCTCGCTCTCTCGCTCTCTCTCACTCTCTCACTCTCTCCCTCTTCATCTCTCGCTTTCCAGGTGACGACCAGGGAGATGACATCTTCTCCGCCCTGGCCCACAACGCCATGCAATCCACCTCATCCCAAGGAGAATCCCGAAGCCCCGCCAACAACAAGCGATACCGTACCATCTCACTCCACTTCAAGTCCACGTCATGAAGTGTATCTTCTCGGAATATAAGACGCCTTCAATGTCCGAGTGCGATACGCTGGGACGGGATATTGGTAAGGCATTTTTGGGGGGCGGTTAGCAGAGATTCTTGAGGAAAGGGCAGGCTAGCAGAGATTCTTTAGGAAAGTACAGAGATTCCTTGAGAATTTTTGTCATTCTAACCCCGCCCCCTTTTTCAGGCCTCCACAAGCGCGTCGTGCAGGTGTGGTTCCAAAATGCTCGTGCGAAAGAGCGAAAAACCCGTGTGGCCAACGGCCAGGACGACGACATCTCCAGGCCGTTCCCCACCCAGTGCAGCTACTGCAACGTCGAGTTCTCATCCCGTGTCTCCCTCCAAGATCACGTCTTCTCCCAGCCCCATCTGACCGTGTTGAAGTCGTTGCACCAGGGCGATGAGACGGAGACGGCGACGAGGAGGTCGAGGAGAATGGAGGACGACAAAGGGCACCATTGTCCGGGATTCGTCCCAAAGAAGGGAGCAGCACCGCTGAATGCGCACGAATTCCCGTTTAACCTGTTGAACTTTGGACTGCCGCAAGGTAAGCAGAGATCATTTGGGAATTCCGGCAGGCTAGCAGAGATTCTTTAGGAAAGGGCAGGCTGCAGAGATTCTTTAGGAAAGGGCAGCCTGGCAGAGATTATTTAGGAAAGGGTAGGCTAGCAGAGATTTTTTAGGACAGGGTAGGCTAGCCGAGATTCTTTAGGAAAGGGCAGGCTAGCCGAGATTCTTTAGTAAGGGGCAAGCTAGCAGTGGTTTCTTGGGAAAAGAGATTTCTAGTCCTTCAGATGTCCACAAGAATCCGTGCTAGCTAGCCTTCATCCTATCTTTCCCATTTCAGGCTCCCTCCCGATGGTGTACGACCCGAGCGTGATGGGCACGCCGATTCCGCTGCTGCAGATCCCGGAAACGGTCATGGCCCAGATCACCACCGACTTGAGCGAGGGCCGGATGACGACAAAGTTCACGCAGGATGGGCTCGCGTTTGAGGAGCTGATCTCCGGCCTTGACGAGGATGATGCAAAGTGCGCGGCGCAGAAGAACATGGAGGTAAGGTTTTCTCGCTCTCACTCTCTCGCATTATCTCTCTCTCTCTCTCTCTCTCTCTCTCTCTCTCTCTCTCTCTGATGTAATGCATTACTTTTCAGGTCGGCTGGGCGTGCTCCCGATGCACGAATGTCTTCCAACAAGAAGCTCTCCTCAAATCCCATCAGAGGTTGGTTTCAGGGCGACAGAGAGAGAGAGGGCAAGGGCGAGAGGAAGTGCGTGAGAGAGAGCTAGAGCCAGAGAAATAGAGAGAGAGATAGAGAGAGAGAGAGAGAGAGAGAGAGATAGAGGGAGAGAGAACTTCCTTACCTTTCCTATTCCAGGACCATCTGCTCGCAAGCGGAGGGCCAGCTCGTGCTCGTCCAGACCCACTACGAGTGCATCCCGTGCGGCCAGCACTTTGGCACCCAGGTCGACTTCAAGGTGGGCAGTTTGGTTCAGGCTTAGGCTTAGGCTTGGTCTTAGGCTTAGGCTTACGCTTAAACCGAAGACTACCATGAATTTTATCTAGTTTTATGCTAAATATGGCATTTTCAGAACCACCTCCAAACCGATGAGCATCGCGTCGCGAAAGTTGCTGCTCTCTTCCCAACTTCTACCGTAACCACCTCCGCCTCGACGGCCAGCCCGCTGGCTTCGTTTTAGGCTTCGAAAGCTTCGTTTTTGAGCTTCGAAAGCTTTGACTTTTCACAACCCTCCAATTGCCAGTAGCGTGCGGTATATGTCACAATTTTAGAGTCACTTCTTGACTCTAAGCTAGCCCAAGCCTAAGGCTAAGCCTAAGCCTAGCTTAAGCCTGCCAAGCCTAAGCTAAGCCAAGCCTAAGCCAAGCCTAAGCCTAAGCCTAAGCCTAAGCCTAAGCCTAAGCTTCCTCTGCCTAATTTGCATCCAACCTTTTCTCCTAAAGTGCTTTAAAAACCCCCGCAGTGCACTTGCTTTAACTCATTTTTTGCATTGGTTTTTTTGCAGAAATTTTCTATTCAAAATTCTCACCATTTTTCTAATAATTTTTGATGTGATTTTTTGGAATTTTGGTACCCTGATTTGCAATAATCCCCCCCCTCGCCCAATATTTGCGATCTTTTGCCGACGCCACTAGCAATGAGGCCTTGTCATTTGCGTAATTTGCATAATTGTTACGATTTTGTTATAGTTTTATAAGCTTTAAATTTTTGGCTTTAATGCGCTGTCGAGTTTGATGCTAAACGTACACATTCTTGGTTTTTTGGGATGGGAAATTGGCTGGAAATGTTGTGAAATTTGTATAATTTTCTCAACAGTAGGTTAAGCCTAAGCCTAAGCTAAGCCTAAGCCTAAGCCTAAGCTAAGCCTAAGCCTAAGCCTAAGCCTAAGCCTAAGCCTAAGCAAAGCCTAAGCTAAGCCTATGTCTAAGCCTAAGCCTAAGTCTAAGCCTAAGCCTAAGCCTAAGCCTAAGCCTAAGCCTAAGCCTAAGCCTAAGCCAAGCCTAAGCAAAGCCTAAGCAAAGCCTAGGCATATCTCTATGTCTAAGCCTAAGCTAACCCTAAGCCTAACCTAACCATAAGCCTAAGCATAAGCCCAAGCATAAGCCTAAGCCTAAGCCAAGCCTAAGCCAAGCCTAACCAAGGCGTAAGTCAAGCCTAAGCAAAGCTTAAGCCAATTTCCCACCCAAAAACCGCCGAAAGTTCCGAAAACTCAGCAAGCGTGTGCGTCACACATCGTTTAATCCGAATTGCGATTTTCTAGCCCCCAAAATTTGCATATTAACCCCCCAAAAATACCATAGTAACCAACTTAAATTTAAAATTACAATTAAAATATTAGAAATTTTTAAAATCGCTGATTTGCCCCCTATTCAGCGCCCCGGTTCCCTTGTGATCCCAAAAACCGTAAACCCGAAAACCCCTGGAATTTTAATAGAATTTTTGTGTTTTTGTGTGTGATTTTGCATTGTTGCCAAATTGTAGTCGTTGTGCTTTAATTCGGAATTCTTTAAATTGCCCAATGCAGCTATTAAGCCACGCTATTAATGCGCCCTGATCCCGAAAATGTGCAAGGATTTTTTTATGCTAATTTTGTGTGTTTTGGTGTTATTTTTGGATAATTTGCATATTGAGGTATTGATTGAGTGTGGATAAAGGAAATATTTTGAAGGAAAAAAACACTTAAAGGAAAAAAAAAAATTTTCTGAACTGCTCGAAGAAGGGCAAAAGAATTCGGCTTTCGGAACTGCTCGAAAAGCTTTTTCTGAACTGCTCCAAAAGCCTCGGCTTTTACTGAACTCCTCGAAAAGCTTCAGTTTCTTCTGAACTGCTCGAAAATCTGCTGGCGTTCCCGAACTGCCCGTGAAAGCGCGGTTACTTCTGAACAGCTAGCAAACCTTCTGGTTCTCTTGAACTGATCGAAAAGCTTCGGTTTCTGCTGAATTGTTCCAAAACCCTCTGTTTCTTCCGAACTGCTCGAAAAGCTGCGACTTACCAACGGGCGGGCTGACTTCAAATATTTATTCAAACAATGTTTTTGATCACTTTTCAAGTAATTTTTCACGACACATGCATCACATTAACGCCAAAATTATTCGAGTAGTCCCTGGGTTGCCAGCCATTCTGTCCGTTTTGTCCGTTTTGGCTGTTGAAGCCGTTGTTTCCATTAAAGCCATTTTGGCCATTTTGGTTATTAAAGCCATTATTTCCGTTGTTTCCACTATTTCCGTTCATTCCGTTTTGCCCGTTCTGGTTGAAGCCGTTTCCTAAAACGCAGAAAATCTACAGTATGCCTAAAAATCAGTACCGTTCGGCTGTTGGGGCTGTGTTTGGCCACCGGCGATTCGGAGGATCTAAAAACTTAGCATTAGACCTGAAAAATTTCCTAAGGAATCTCTGCTAGCCGGCCATTTCCTAAAGAATCTCTGCTAGCCTGCCCTTTCCTAAAGAATCTCTGCTAGCCTGTCCTTTCCTAAAGATTCTCTGCTAGCCTGCCTTTCCTAAAGAATCTCTGCTAGCCTCTTCCAAAAATTCTGCTATGCCCTTTCCTGAAGGATCTCTGCTAGCCCACCTGTCCAAGCAGGGCCCTCTTGTCGTTGCTCATCGTCGACAGGGTCGTCTCGATGGTTTGGACTGAAAAAAGCAAGTTTAAAGGACCGTTAAAGTCATAATCCATATGAAGATCCACGCTTACCGATCTGCTGTGTCGTCAGGGAGGTGTTCTTCTGGAGGGCGAACAGCTTGGCGAGGACTTGTTGCATTTCCACAAGGGTCTGGGTGGCGTTGCCTAAAGCGTTTTTGTACATTTTAGAGCTTTATACACCGAAGCTTTAGTCTAAACCTAAGCCTAAGCCTAAGCTTAAGCCTAATCCTAAGCCTAAGCCTAAGTCAACTCACTCTGCAGCTGCAATGTCGTGTTCGTCTCCTTGGCCACGTAGGCGTTGTACTGGGCCTAAAACCAATGCCATTGCGTAATTGGTTGGTTTCGGCGCTTACCGTAACGTTGTACGTGTTGGACCACTTGAGCAGCGCCGCGTCACGTTGCGCCAGGGTTTGATTGGTCTGAAAAATGAAGATTTAGAGGGCAGGCTAGCAGCGATTCCTTGGGAAAGGGCTGGCTAGCAGAGGCCGTTTGAGCACCTACCTGCTGAATGATTTGGGCGAAAGCTTGGCGAGCTTCGACCGGGGCTTGGATGACAAAGTCGGGGAGCGTCGTCATCGAGTTGCCGAAAGTGTTCTTCTCCAGGTTGCCGTTGTCCTGAAAGCCTCGTAGTTATGATGAGCCTAAGCCTCAGCCTAAGCCTAAGCCTAAGCCTGCCTAAGCCTAAGCCTAACCCTAAGCCTATTCCTATCCTCCTACCTGACTCTGCCCAAATCCGCCGAGCTGACCCTGCTGGCCCTGTTGGCCGCCAAACTGTCCCTGTTGGCCCTGCTGGCCGAATTGGCCTCCTTGGTTCTGAAAATAAGCGACCCCTCAACGATCGCTGCTAGCTTACCTGGTTGTTCTGGTTGCCGAAGGGGAGCTGCTGCTGGCCTCCTTGCTGACCTCCGAATTGCCCTCCCTGCTGGCCTCCTTGCTGACCGCCCTGGTTCTGATTCTGGCCCCAGGGTTGGTAGCCGTTGGCGCCGTTTGTGTTCGAGTTGATGGGTTGGCCGGGTCCGGGCTGAACGAAATTTTTGTTTGGACGATTTTTAGGGCCTACGATGATTTGCTGGTTGCCGTTTTGGCCCTGGCCGAATTGGCCTTGTTGGCCTTGTTGGGGGGGGGGGGGGGGGAAGCGGGAGAGAGAGAGGAGAGAGACACAGAGCGAGAGAGAGAGAGAGAGAGAGAGAGAGAGAGAGACAAAGCGCGAGAAAACTTACCGGGAAGGTTTGCTGACCCTGCTGCCCCTGTTGGCCTTGCTGTTGGTTGCCGAACTGGCCGTTTTGTTGGTTCTACAATTATTTTAGTAAAAAGTCAAGCGGTAGAGAGAGAGGGAGTGAGATAGAGAGAGAGCAAGATAGCGAGATAGAGAGATAGAAGCAGAGCAAAAACCTACAGGAACACGTAGAGCGGGATGGCAAGGGGATAGGGTATTTAAATCTCAATTAAAATTTGAAAACTTGAAAATGAACAATATAAAATTATTGGCACAAGTGAAAAATAGGCAACGAATCTTGAATTTAAATCTGAAGGCTTTAAAGGGACCGGCAGGTGTAGGGAGGGGGAGAGAGAAAACGAGAAAGCGAGAGAGAGAAAGATAGAGAAAAAGAGAGAGAGAGAGAGAGAGAGAGAGAGAACGAAATTTTAATTTGTCTAGCTACACCTAATAAATAATAGACAATGAATAATTAGGCCGTCAGCTGGCGAGAATCGACTTTTCTATTCAATTTCCCTGGCCGACCCGTCGAGCTCTTCGAAAGAGATGAGGTGGAGGTATCATCATCCTGAAATCATCAATTTTTTATGTTTCCTCAAAGATCCCTGCAAGTCTACCCAAGTCTTTACTTCAAAACGCCTTTAAACGCACCTGTCCACCGTTCAGGTACGGAATTTCGATCGGCTCCTCTTTTCCAGATGTTGATGATGATGATCCTTCTCAGGGGAGCCGTTCAGTTTTTTGTGCGGCGTTTCCGGTTCCGGTTCCGGCTTGATTCTGTGCTCGTCTACCAGTATTCCGGGGCCGTCATCAGGTTCGACCACCGATTCTTCCGGCTAAAAGGTTTCCTTCGCTAAACCAATTCCTAAGCCTAAGCCGGAACTTAAGGCCTAAGCCTAACCAACCTCCTCAATCTCGTGAGCAGCTACATCAACCGGATCTTCAGCTACAGACTGCCCAATGGCTGCGGCGATCACTTCAGTTGGGCTGTCGAACCATCTAGAAAGATGGCAATCTAGCAGGTATTTTGAGGAAACAATGCCAAAGAGTCTCTGCTAGCCTGCTTTTTCCTAAAGAATCCCTGCTAGCCTGCCCTTCAAACTAGCCTCCCTTTCCAAAAGGATCTCTGCTAGCCTGCCCTTTCCTAAAGAATCTCTGCTAGCCTGCCCCTTCCTAAAGAATCTCCGCTAGCCTACCCCTCCAAAAACACGCACTTATTCTCAGTCTGCTTCACTTCCTCCGTCTGCTTCTCCTTTTCTTCCCTCTCTTTCTCGTACTGTTCTATCGACAGTCTTCGATCCAAATGTTTCTGCTCTTCGGCTTGTCGTCTTTTCTTGAGTCTCCAAATAATTGCGGTGATTAGGGCGGCTCCCCTTCCGGATCCGTCGCCGGTTTGCACGATTTTGAACTGAAAAAAGAATTTTCTTATAGGTTTTTTTAAGGACTCTTCCTTCAATTTGGCCGCTTTGCAATCCCTTTAAAATCCTGAAAATCTTACATCTAGCCCGGGCTCGATCAGCTCGCGGATCTTCTCGTACACCCAGTGCTCGAAGAAGGGGTGGTATCTAAAAATGGTGGATTAGGCTTGGGCTTGGGCTTAGCCTTAAGCTTGGCTTAAGCTTGGGCTTAGGTTTAGGCTTAGGTTTGGCTTAGATGCTTAGGCTTTTTCTTGGCTTAGGTCGGGCTTGGCTGAGGCTTCGGCTTGGTCTTAAGCTCAGGCTTGGGCTTAGGCTTAGGCTTACGCGTAAGCTTAGCTTAGTCGCCTGCCTAAGGTTAGGCTTAAGCTTGGGCTTAGGCCTAGCTTGCAAAACTTACTTATAAGTCGACCCGTCAATTCCCACAATCATATGCGGCTTTTTGACCCGATTCAGCACGCAGGCGATCGCTAAAAAGCTATGGATTCTTGGCTTCATCGGCCCGTTAGATAGGATGACAGAAAACCTACCAGCTGCCGCCAGATTCGCTGCTCTTCTGGAGACGACCACGCAGACTTCTCTGAACATCGGGAATTTCTCTCTGGCATTCTCTCTCTCTTCTTCTCTCTCTCTCTCTCTCTCTCTCTCTCTCGATCTCTCCCTCTCTCTCTCAATCTCTCCCTCTGGGCCCCCCCTCCCTCTCTCCATCTCTCGGTCTCTTTCGCACTCTCTCTCTTTCTCTCGCACTCTTTCTCTCTATCTCTCTATCTCTCGCTCTCTCTCTCTTTCCCTCTATCTCTCTCACCTAAACAACAGCATATCCGAAAATGTATAGTCATCGATCCCCAGCTCGCCCATAATTTGCCGGGTATGCACATATGAGCCGCAATCGTCACTGGAAACAAAAATATTAGATTTTCCAGCCTTCCCGCACGGCTACTGTAGCTCTAACTTACTGTAGAATCTCAGAAATGTATTTGGTGGGGAAGGAGCCGATTGTGAAGAGTGTCTCCGAGCCGAGGCCCTCGAAGAGAACCTAGAAAATGAGAGGTTTCCTCAACGATCTCTGCTAGCCTGCCCTTTCCTCAAGGGTCTCTGCTAGCTTGCTCACCTTTCCTCTGGTCAGCTTTTCTAAGACGAGTCGGACCAGCTCCCCCATGCACATGCCAGCGATCAGCTTATCGAGTCTGAAAATTGCGTTTCAGCGGCTGACTCCACGCCTTCTTCCAAGCCTAAGCCTAAGCCCAAGGCTAATCCTAAGCCTAAGCTAATTCCGGGCCTAAGCCTAAACCTAAGCCTAAGCCTAAGCCTAAGCCTAAGCCTAAGCCTAAGCCTAAGCCTGAGACTACAGTAACTTCCGAGACTTACGAATTAACACCCGGATGGTCGGATCTTTTGTCGACAATCTTGTCGTATTCGGTGAAGATGTAGTCGGCTTCTCCCCTGTCGCCAAAGCCGCCCCACTCCGTGTCGATGATCATCTACAATTTGTCAGGTTTTTGGGCTTTAAAAAGTTCTAAGACACCTGGAAGCCTGAAAATGGCCACATTTTTTCTGACTGGTCCGGTTAAGTCTCAAAACCTCGCTTGAAAACCGACTTGATTGTAGTTGTACTTCTCGGTGGCGTTCTGCAGGCCGTAGTGGATGTTTTTGGTGTTTTCCATGTAGGACGCGTTGGTGCCGGTGCCTAGAAATATGAGGGTTTTTATCTGGAGCTTAAGCCTAAGCTAAGTCCAAGCCCAAGCCTAAGCCTAAGCTTAAACCGAGGCTAAGCCTAAGTCTAAGCCAAGCCTAAGCCGAAGCCAAAACCAAAGCAAAGCCTAAACCTAAGCTAATTCCAGGCCTAAATCGCAGCCTAAGCCTAAGTCTTAGCCCAAGTCTATATAATCCTAAGCCAGGCCTAAGCCTAAGCTTAAGCCGCGCCTGAGCCTAAGCCTAATCCCGAGCCCGAGCCCAAGCCCAGGCCTAAGCTTAAACTCACCAATAATCACCCCAATATCGCATTGGCCATTATTCTGATAGGCTGCGGCCACCATAGTGCCCACCGTGTCGTTGATCAGTGCCATGATTTCGACGTTGATGCGCTGAAAATGGGTATTTGAAGTGTCACTGTCCCTTTAGTTCTACTTAGACATTGAAAATCAGTTTTTCAGCTGTCACTGCCCCTTTAAAACCCACCCCATCTCTCTGGATGGCTTCTTCGAGCATTTGGACGACATCTCGACCCACGCAACCCTTTGGCCGTCACGCCTTTGGTCCATCTGAAGAAGCAGGTGTCACAGTCCCTTGAAAGCTACACCTACCGTAATAACGTAGCGGAGCGTAGTGACGTCTGATTGCAGGGGTAGGAGAAGGTGAAACCGACGGGGAGACCGTCCTGGTCCACGCCTTTTTCGATCAGGAAATCGGCCAGGGCCTTGGCGATGAAGTCGAACAGCTGGAAAACCAGGTTTTGATTCCTCAATGGTCTTTGCTAGCATGCCGTTTCCTAAAGAACTTCTGCAAGCCTGCCCCACCTGTACTCCAGTGCCATGCTGTGCCCAGTTCGGCATCCTGGTGTTGAACTGTTTGCAGCGCATCTCCTCGCCCGGCTCGATCTCCATGATCATCACCCGCAGATTCGTCCCGCCCAGGTCCATCGCCACAAATTTTCCGCGTTCTGAAAATTATGGTAGATGAAGCCGAGCTAAGCCCAAACTAAGCCCAAGCCCGAGCCTAAGCCTAAGCCAAGCCACATACCTGATCCATCTGGCAGCTCTGGCACGAAACTGGACAGCATTCCGATTGTGCTTTTGGAGAGACCGCCTTGTAGACTGAAAAAAAGTTAAGGATTCCTGGCTTCAATGGGTCTTTAATATGCTGATTTTTTTTCTGTGAAAAATTGGCCTAATAAGCCTTTTAAAACGTTTAAAATTAATCCTAAATCACCTAAATCCAAAATTATGCCAAAAAGTGTGTTTTAACGGCACCCAGAAGCCAAACATTTTCATAAAAAAGGCTCACTTTTCCACTTTATATTGAATTATTTTGACATCTTTATTACAAACTTGTATTGCCAAAATCTGCATTGTCTTCTTATTTTGGACAAAAATATCAGAAAACCAAAGAGTTATGATCAAAAGAACCAAAAATTTTTTGAACTTTTGGTATTTTTGCCTTCAACGGTCCTTTAAAGCCCAATTTTGTAATCTTTAGCCGTTAATAAAATGTTTACTTGTAAATTAAATTACCCCCGATCCATATCATCTGACATATGGTGCATCATGCGCTTCAGCGTCGTGTTCGACAGCCGAAATTCCGCCATCACCGATTCGAGCTAAAAGTTGAAATTAGCCTCAATACCGTAGTCTTTTAGGCCGGATTAAGTGCCCAGAATTTCCCAAAAAAAACTACACTACACTACCCACTACACCGTACACCAAATGACGATAGGAACGAGCGGAATCGTGAGGCGAACTTACCACCCGGAAATGGCCCCCGGTCCAGGAGCCCGTCTTGTCCTGGGGAGTACGATAGATGGGTAAATTTTTAGGTTAGAGTCTTTCCCAAAGAATCTTTGCTAGCCCGCCCTTTCCAAAAGAATCTGCTCGCCTGCACTTCCCTAAAAAATCTCTGCCAACTGCACTTTCCTAAAGAACCTCTGCTAGCCTGCCCTTTCCCAAAGAATCTCTGCTAGCCTGCCCTTTCCTAAAGAATCTCTGCCAGCCTGCCCTTTCCTAAAGAATCTCTGCTAGCCTGCCTTTTCCTAAAGAAACTCTGCTAGCCTGCCCTTTCCTAAAGAATCTCTGCTAGCCTGCCCTTTCTAAAGAATCTCTGCTAGCCTGCCCTTTCCTAAAGAATCTCTGCTAGCCTGCCCTTTCCTAAAGAATCTCTTAGCCTGCCCTTTCCTAAAGAATCTCTGCTAGCCTGCCCTTTCCTAAAGAATCTCTCTAGCCTGCCCTTTCCTAAAGAATCTCTGCTAGCCTGCCCTTTCCTAAAGAATCTCTGCTAGCCTGCCCTTTCCCAAAGAATCTCTGCTAGCCTGCCCTTTCCTAAAGAATCTCTGCTAGCCTGCCCTTCCTAAAGAATCTCTGCTAGCCTGCCCTTTCCTAAAGAATCTCTGCTAGCCTGCCTTTCCTAAAGAATCTCTGCTAGCCTGCCCTTTCCTAAAGAATCTCTGCTAGCCTGCCCTTTCCTAAAGAATCTCTGCTAGCCTGCCCTTTCCTAAAGAATCCCTGCTAGCCTTAATTTACTAATTAATTACTAATTAAGCTTACAAGCACTCAAAAACTCACCGAGATAAATTCGTTTTCGGCCAGCCTTGCTTTGCCAGCCTGTCGCCGCAAATCCTTTGAAATAAATTTCCCGACATCACCGTGGCTGTCCTGAATGTATGGATTATGCCTGGTCCCTATAAACAAAATACAGACAATTACAGAAAAATCCGAAACCAGAACTTACACTTCTTTCTGATTTTGTGGCACCGTCCAGCCGTCGCCTCACGGCACAGGCCAATTCCAGCATGCCAAACATTTTAGAAACTGAAAATAACTGTTGAAAATTAGAGGCGAGAAAGAGAGAGAGAGAGAGAGAGAGAGAGAGAAGAGAAAGAGAGAGAGAGAGAGAGAGAGAGAGAGAGAGAGAGAAAGAGAAAGAGAGAGAAACGGACAGAGCGAAAATTTCTAAAGGTAAGTCCACACAAAAATCATCCGATTCCCCAAACAAAACCCGATGCGGCCAAAAAAACACGCTCTGGCTAGCCCCATAAAAATCGCAATTTTTCTGCTGTCGAATTCCCCGGTTGGGGCAGGGGTCGGCTTATCAGTTGTAAGCCGCAGAGTTTCGGCTGTTTTCCAGGGGGAGGTAGACGAATTAATGGTATGTCGAATGGATTGCAAGGGAGAGGTCAAAATGCCGACAGCGAAAATGCCGAAAAACCCAAAATCTCGACAGCGAAGATCCGGATAGCCGACATGCCGACAATCGATAAGCCCGGCAGCCAAAAATCCTGGCAGCCAAAATGCCAATAGGCGAAAATCCCGACAGTCAAAATGCAGACATTGAAAACGCCGACAAACCATAGCTAGTTAAGGCTTACAAGGAGACGTTTTTAGGTGGGCACGGAGTTTCGTAACGAGATCTAGCTCATTCGAAAGAGCTGCTGAGCAGTTCGTTTCATTTCTAGAGCGATCTGATTTTATAGCAATTAAAGAATTAGCAAAATGGCATGATTCCCTCGGGAGCGATTTCGCTGAGATCCCTCTGTCGGAAAGCAGCCCCGTCTTCCTTCCCCATAGCGATTTGGCGCACTCGGTACGGCGTTTGCCTCTCACGAAAATTTTTTGGACTTTTTGTCAGTTCGACCCCTGAGCCCAGAATTTGTTTTGCTTTTTAATTCCTGAACACTTTCTAAACGTGGAACCTAGTCCAAAATTATTTTTTTTGTGGGGGATGCCCCAAACCGGTAGCGTTGCACTCTGCGTCTCAGCGATTGAAATCAACTGGCCCGCATGCGCCTACACCGATGCTGTTCAGAACATTTATGTAACGCATTGCGATAATTAAATTAAAATAAATAATAAATTCAGCCTCCTAAAATAAAAAGCAAAATATTTCTGGGCTCAGGGGTCGAACTGACAAAAAGTCCAAAAAAATTTCGTGAGAGGCAAACGCCCTACCGACTGCGCCAAATCGCTATGGGGAAGGGAAGACGGGGCCTGGCTTTCCGACAGAGGGGATCTTTGGCAGGAAATCGCTCCGCGCGAGGGGAATCAAGCCAATTTCTGCTAATTCTTAATTTAATTAAAAATCAATCGCTATCGTTTCGCAGAAATGGAAAACGGGAACTTGCTCAGTTTTCGCTCGAATGAGCTAGGTCTCGTTACGAAACCGTGCCCACCTAAAAACGTCTCCTTGTTAGCCAATTATAAAGCTCCTAAAACATATACCGGCGGAAAACGTTATAAAATCCGTTTTGGACTGTTTACATTCAACAATGCATCGGTTGCGAGGTTCAAAAGATGTATTTTTACGTGGGGATACTATTGACAGGTGTGGAAAGGCAACGGCCGGGGGTTGATAGGTGATCACAGAGTGTTGGAGAATTGAGGAGAAGGACAAAAACACAATCAATCAGTGATGCGAGAGAGAGAGAGAGAGAGAGAGAGAGAGAGAGAGAGAGAGAGAGAGAGAGAGAGAGAGCTATGCACTTGATAGGCATGGCCGAGGGCGGCGAACGATTGATATCGGGGGAAAGGGCAGCAGGCGTATTTATTTATCAGAGGGCAGGCTAGCAAAGATAATTAGGAATTAAGGGCATGCTAGCAGAGATATTGCACATTTGAAAGGTAGGCTAGCAGAGATTCTTTAGGAAAGGGCAGGCTAGCAGAGATTTTTTAGGAAAGGGCCGCTAGCTGAGATCATTTGCCAAAATATGAAGCTACGCACGGAGTGACAGGGTCCAAAAAGTAACTCATTTTTCGACGGCAGGGGTCATGTGTTCGTCTGGGCTGCTTGTGGCCCGGCTTCTGTTTGTTTGTCGGCTAGATAGACTGGGGAAATTTGGAAGCTTTTCGAAGGTTGTGTGGATTCAAGGGCTTGGAAGTGAAGTTTCCACAAGAAATCTGCTAGCTTGCCCCAAAAAATTCCAATCTCTGCTAGCCTGCCCGCTTTAAAAGCCAAGAAACGCTAAAAATTGAGGAACCCATCTGGACCCTTCCCGAAAATGAGGTGGAGCCCCTTCTTCTAGACGGGGAGCTTCAGCAAAAAAAAATGGAAAAGGCGGAGGGAGAGAGAGAGAGAGAGAGAGAGAGAGAGAGAGAGAGAGAGGGAGGAGAGAGAACAACGAAGAAGCCAGGGCGCTCCAGAATATTGACGCTACTTGTGGGAAACGGAGGGGGAAGAGCCGATGTTCCGCCAGCATACTTTGCACGTAAATAACGGGTTTGATGCATTTTTAAAGGGGTTGCCAGGGCAAAGCTAGCAGAGATTCTTTAGGAAGGGGTAGACTAGCAGAGATTCTTTAGGAAATGGCAGGCTAGCAGAGATCTTATGGGAAACCTAGAAAAAGTGCAAAAATGATATCATTCCCGGCGCCATCCCGCCACCACTGACCCAAAAATCCGGTCGTGGCCCCCCTCCAGTTTACAGCCACATGGCCTGGGGGCCATGGGCCACTAGCTGCTCTGCTGCTCTAATCCTCTCTGCCTCGCCATCTGGCCGAAATACGTCAAAAATGTCGGCGGACGCACACCTCAGATTTGTTGTCAATTTTGCGGGGTGCGGGAAGGTCCCGCAGTTCCGTTTTAGCGAGGGCTTAGGTTCAGGCTTGGGCTTAGATTCGGCTTAGGCTTAGGCTTGGCTGTCTTGGCTTAAAATGTAGATGCCAATTTGTTACAGAAATGGTAAGAGAAGTCTATAGGATTTTTGTATACTAATTGACATAAATTAGGTTGTAAATCTGGCCGAAACACGCCTAAAAAGCAACCGATTTAGGGTTTGTTGTTGGGTGGGAATGGCGAGGCGATGGAGAGAAAGCGAGAGAGAGAGAGGGCGAGAGAGAGAGGGAGAGAGAGAGAGCCGGGGAAGCGGTTGATATACACCGCCACGTGCCCCCGGTCCCGCTCTATCCAATAGCAAGGAATGGACATGCAGACAAACCACCAACAACCCGGATGGAGCCATCGATTTTGGGCGGGAAATCCTGGAGGATACGCATTAATGGGAGACTTGAGGGTCTACGGCCCTAATTCCTGAACCATCTCTGCTAGCTTGCCTAGGATTTGAAAAAAACAGGACGAGAGATAACGAGGGAAGAGAGAGAGAGAGAGAGAGAGAGAGAGGGGGAGAAACGAGAGAGAGAAATCATCCGGCAAAAAGGCAGAAACTTGTAAATAAAAACCTGATTTGAATCCGACGTCTCCACTACGAATCGCTCCCAATTACAAGTCATAACACTTGCCTTTGGCCGGCCCGAAACTGGGGCGTGGCCCTGGCTGGGGGATAGCCCACTCTGCGGCCCCTCTCCCCATGTCATTCTGGCCGAGTGGTCTAAGGCGCTGCGTTCAGGTCGCAGTCCTCTTCGGAGGGCGCAGGTTCGAATCCTGCGGATGACAGCACTTTTTGCTTTTTGCGGAAAAGTTGTGGGACACGTTCCTTTTGCTCCTATCAACAGGGAAAATTGAATTTTGTGTAGAATAGGCGTTTATTGCCAGGTATAAAGCTAATAAAGATCGATTTAGCCATGATAATTCAGGAAAACCTAGAAATCAGTTTTTAGTCATTTAAAATGCCAGAAATAAAAAACGAGACAAATTCCGGCAATTCCTAACTGCAAATAGGCGCCTCCCGGAACGCTTCCGGCCAAACAATCGGTCAGAAAACGGCAGGGGCATTGGGGATGTCTGAAAAACCCCTCGAGGGCTGGGTGAAATGTTTTTCGAGCCAACGCCTCCTCTGAAAGCTAAAAGCTTTTGGATGGCCCGGAAAATCGACACAGAAAAGTCCATTTTTAATAGAGGGATTCCCCCGTTTTTGTTGAACGGAAAGGGTCTCCCAAGCCTAAGCCCTAAGCCAAGCCTAAGCCAAGCCTAAGCCAAGCTAAGCCAAGCCGACTAAGCCAAGCTAAGCCGCAGACAAATTCCAGGCCTAAACCTAAGCAAACCTACGCTACGCTTGAGCCTAAGCCTAACCAATGGCTAAGCCTAAGCCTAAGTCTAAGCCTAAGCGTGCTACTCGCAACCTGAGCTTCCAGACGCCACGCTGCCTCGACAAATCTCCCCAAATCGCCGCTTTGTCCCGGAAAATCGAAACTCCGCGGCGTTACTATTGACAGTTTATCCACACAGAGTCAGGGACACACAAAAAGTGATCAACTTTTCCAAATCGGCGCGCGTCACCCCGGGCTTTTCCCCAAATTGGCGCGGGATGAGAGATTTTTGAGCGGATATGGAGGCTTTCGGCGGAGCGGCGAGAGAAGAAGGAGGAGAGAGAGAGAGAGAGAGAGAGAGAGAGAGAGATAAACATCCATTATCCCATCCAGCTATCCCGAAATCACAATGTTGGCGGGCTTTATCCGTTTTTGTTGATCCGGCCCCCAAATCTATCCCCTTAAAAGAGCCACCAACCAGGGGAGGAGAGCTCAAATTTCATGGGCTATCGCTTTTTCGTTTTCACAACTTTTCGCGGCTTGTAGCTGTCATCGTCTTCAATTAAATTTTTTAATTCGCAAATGGCATCTGCTGGCCTGCCCTTTCCTAAAGAATCTCTGTTAGCCTGCCCTTTCCTAAAGAATCGCTGTTAGCCTGCCTTTTCCCAAATAATCTCTGCTAACCTTCGCTATCCAAAGAATCTTTGCTAGCCTGCCCTCCCCTAATTCTCAAAGCCAGTTTCGAGACATTTTCCAGCGTCGCAAAGTCTACTGCTCGTTCCGAACGTCCTTGGCTGGGCGCGCTAAATCGTGGCCCCCATCGAATAACATACCAATTTGATCATCGCGTAAAGTGCGAATCTCTTCTCAATTGAATAGCTATCAATCGCATCTCTCTCTCTCTCTCTCTCTCTCTCTTCTCTTTTGTTCTATGTTTGTGTCCCCTAATCCCGTCACCCTGCTCGATTTTCGATGGTGCCTTCGCGCGAGACGACCCTGAGGTTTTCTTATTTTCCACTGTTTTGTGATGAGCCGGGATAGAGAAAGAGAGGGGGAGCGAGACAGAGAGGAAGAGAGAAAGCGAGAGACAGAGAGACACAGAGAGATCAAAGAAAAACACCCAAAAAATCTCAATTCCCACCCCGAGAACTTGTTTATTTGTTGGTGAGAAATTGGGCGGGGAGAGATTCGGATCATTTCCGCGGCCCTTTTTTTGACTCTCCGCTTCTCTTTCTCTCTCTCCCACTCTCTCTCCGTCTCTCTCACTCTCTCTCGCTCTCTCTCTTGCCTTAGCGCCTCTTCACAAAATTCCCCGGCCCCTATTTAATGGCTATCCTTCCGCCGCGGCGGCCACCGATCCTCGGGTATTCGATTGTGTTTTGCGCGCGGCGGGACCCTTTTCGCGAATTTCCACCGTAATCCGCAGCTTAGGGTACGGTAGCTAGGTCGGAAAACATAGGTCTTTTCTACTTCCTGGATTTGAAAATTCATTTTTTGTGGCTCTATTGAGGAACCTTATTCTTCCTTTGCGTATCCTAACGTACTTTCCGGAGTTTTTGGTACGGTAGCCGGGGCGCAAAATGGTCAAAACGTTTTTCCTAAGGTTTCCTTTCAACGCTTTGATTTTACGTCAGCGCACGTAAAAAAATAGCGTAAAAGCTAGTTTTCCGCTAGGTTCCTTTTGACGTTCTCCGTTCTGACAGTATTCTAGCGTAGCGCACTTTTTATCTTTGAGGCGAAGAATAGGCTAAAAATCGTAGCGGAATTTCCGAGGCTTGGGTTACGGTAAAAAACTATTTTTCAAGACGCTACTCTTGACGTTCTTAAGTATACCCTGACCGCAACCTATCGTACTTTTTGCCGTTCCAATATCATTCCGTTCCGATACTTTCCGATTGACGTTCCCAATTCTACCGTAATCCCACGTAACCTAACCGGTTGAACTTGTTGCAGATGCTTCGATTCGCGTTGGCCGCCGCATTTCTGGCGTTGGCTGTGGCCCAGATGCAGCCCCAATGCACCTGTCAACAGGTATGCGAGCTGTCACACTCCCTCTAGACCGAGTTTTCAGGTAGAGCCCTGCAAATCGGGAGCCCAGGACCAGGTGATGTCGTGCGCGGACTCGTGCCAGGTGAGCTAGCAGAATTCCTTGAGGAAATGCCTCAAATGACGGACTTCAACGGACCCTTTAAACCGTCCGGTTTCAGAAACACGTCTCCGGCATGGGCGCCCCCTACTCCTCAATCCGATCGTGCATCATGCAACGTCAATCCACCATCAACTCGGTGGTCAACTGCCAAGAGCGGCAATTGGCCAACTCCTGCGCCGCGCGCCCCGGGGCCCAGGTCCCCAAGAGGTACCCGGAGACGCTCAAGCTCGCTGCGTTCAACGAGGTCAACAACATCCTCAGGAGGAGCGGTGGGTATCTCTCTGTCTCTCTCTCGCTCTCTCTCTCTCTCTCTCTCTCTCTCTCTCTCTATCTCCTCTCACCACCTAACCCCTTTTTTTCAGGTCTCCAAGCTGAAGCCGCCTCTTCATGGCCGTCGGCAAGAAGTTCGCCAGCTGCGTGATGAAGTGCATGAACAAGGGATCCGGGCGGTGCTTCAAGAAGCTCGGGTGAGTCGATAGCTAGCAGAGATTTTTTAGGAAAGGGCAGGCTAGCAGGGATTCTTTAGGAAAGGGCAGACTAGCAGGGATTCTTTAGGAAAGAGCAGGCTAGCAGGGATTCTTTAAGGTCTAAGGCAAGCCAAGAGAGACCATTTACCTCTTTCACAAAGCGTCCCCGATCTTCCCCAAACCATTCCCCCCTGACTACGATTTGCTATTTGGTTGGGGGAACAAACAAAAAGTCCACGGGTTGATAAGCCAATCTTCGGGCGGTTGCCGGCCACCCGAAATTTCGTTGATAGGCCTCTGGCGGACCGGTGATACGTGATCGGGCCTACGCCGCTCCGGGGAAAATACGTGAGCCCAATTTTTGGCTTGGGAAATCGTTCTGGGCTAGCTGAGAAGCGGAAACCCGCGTTGAAAATTTTTTAAAGAGACTTGGAAGTACGGCCATGCCTAAGCTAAGCCTAAGCTAAGCCTAAGCCCAAGCCAAAGCCGAATCCTAAGCCTGTGCCTAAGCCTAAGCCTAAGCCAAGTCCAAGCCTATGCCTAAGCTTAAGCCTAAGCCTAGGTTTTTCAAAACGATCAAGCGAGAAAGGGACTGAGACATAGCCGGAGCGAGAGAAGGAGAGAGAGCGAGAGAGAGAGAGAGAGATATAGAGAGAGAGAGAGAGAGAGAGAGAGAGACAGAACAAGAGAGAGATTGCGTGAGAAACACAGCAACCCATCCCGTTTCCAGATGCGGCCTCGCCCTCCCCCCAGACAACGTGCTCGTCCAGCAGACCAAGCAGTGCGCCATGGGCTCCGGCTTCAACACGGCCGGCGTTCAGTCTTTGTGCAATTGCATTGCCGGCGCTGGAGTGCGATCTCTTGCTCCCCTCTGCAACCGCATCCAGATCTCATAAATCTCACCTGGAAACCCGAATTTATTGATCGACTACGCGACATTCCGTTTGTACATACCGCGATTTTTCCCGTTTTCTTGCCGTTTCATGGACTTAAAAATAAATCTTGAAAGCTTCATATTGAAAAAAGGGTGAAAGAGAGAGATAGAGAGAGAGGAGAGAGAGAGAGAGAGAGAGAGAAAGAGAGAGCGAGCGTGAGAAATCTGCTGTGAATTTTATTCTTGGAATCCAAAAAACATTTATTACTGTAAACAACGATCAAATTATTATTTGCGGTCAATCATTAATAAGTATATGTTGTTTTGTAGCGGGATACGGTAGCTGGGCCCCATTTAGGAAGATCCGAAGTGATGGCGGTCGAAGAGGTACTCGCCGACACCCGGCCCGTTGCGTTTCAGGTTGGCCACCATGCGGCCAATCTCCTCGATCGACTCCACCTGCAAGATGACCTTGTAGAATTTGGGGTTTTGGGGTTTTAAAGGGACGGTGACAGGAAGACTAGTAGAAAATTCTTCTCTCTAGCTTAAGCCTAAGCCTAAGCCTAAGCCTAAGCCTAAGCCTAAGCCTAAGCCTAAACCTAAGCCCAAGCCTAAGCCTAAGCCTAAGCTAACCTAAGCCTAAGCCTAAGCTTAAGCCAAGCCTAAGCCTAAGCCTAAGACAAGCCCAAGCCGAAGCTAAGCCTAAGCTAAACCTAAGCCTAAGCCTAAACCCAAGCCTAAGCTTCAACCTAAGCCAAGTCGAAGCCGTACCTGCTCGTGCAAGAACGTGTCCTCGACGAACGACGTCAGCTGGGCGTCGTTGGAGTTGGCGCAGACGCCGTGGAGTTCGAGCAGGCTCTTGTTGTTGAACTTCTCGAGGGCGAGCGCGGCCTGGGAAATTTTGGAATTTTGAAGCTAAGCCAAATCTAAGCCTAAGTCTAAGCCTAAGCCTCACCTGGAAAGCCTCAAGCGCTGATCCCCAGCTGTCCTTCTCGGGCTTCTGCACGGCCTGGAGGGCAATGCGGCCGCCACGCTGGTTCTGAATAGGGGTACGGTAGGTTTTTTTTTTTAAAGGGCCATTGAAGCGGAATCCAGGGCTTACCTGCATCTTCATGAGCTTCATGGCGTGCTCGCGCTCCTCATCGCTCTGCTTTCGCATCCAGTTGGCGACATTGGGGAGGGCGACGTCGTCACGGTCAAAGTAGAAGGCCATCGACATATAGGTGTACGAAGCGTAGAGCTCGATGTTGATCTGGAAGTGAGAGAGTGAGGGCGAAAGAGAGAGAGAGAGGAGAGAGAGAGAGAGCTAGGGATTGCTAGAGCGAGAGTCTGAGAGAGTGAGAGAAAGTTAGAGCGAGAGAATGAGAGAAAGCTAGAGAGTGAGAGAGAGAGAGAGAGAGATGTTCTACCTGCTTGTTGATGGCCGCCTCGCAGTCGGTGGTGTAGTTCATGCGGATGGCGGAGGTTCCGGCGGCTGAGTCGGTCATGATTCTGTTTTTCTAAAGAAAATATTTTCATAAGCAGGCTAGCAGAGAAAATTTGGGAACATCTTTGAGGCAAATAGGGGAAGGGCCCGAATCGAAGTGAAGGGGGGTCTTCCGACCTCGTCGATCAGTTTTTGATAAGGATTAGGGGTGCTGTGTACGGGGGAATACTGATAACAGTCCCCCTCCTATTAGGGTAGAACAAACACAATAAGGGCCCGCGGTCAGGCCCCCGTTTTGAGAGGAGCGGGGAGTCAGAATTGGTTGATAAGACATTTTTTGACGGAGCTGCGGTAGTGGCGCGAAATTCGGGTATCAGGATATGATCAGAGTAACTTAAAAATACGAAATTCTGATTCCGAAATGTTCTCTGCTAAGCCTGCCTTTCCTAAAGAATTCTGCTAGCCTGCCCTTTCCTAAAGAATCTCTGCTACCTGCCCTTTCCTAAAGAATCTCTGTATTTCCAAAGAATCGCTGCTGCCTGCCCTTCCTAAAAATCTCTGCTAGCCTGCCCTTTTGTAAAGAATCACTGTTAGCCTGTCCGTAAATCCAGAATATTCTCTGCTAGCCTACCAACCGTTGACCTCCAAAAGGACCTCTGCTAGTTGCCCCAAGGGTTTCAATTCATGATTGTGAGTTTCAAGAAAAAACAATCTACAGGTCCAACAAGACCAGACCGTTCGGTCTAGCCCAATTCAAGAAAAAGACGAAATCAGGAACGAAGAAGACAATGGGAGGCGAATGCCGTATTTCAACGTTTTCTACGCGATTCGGGCCCTGGGTTTTGTGCGATAAGGGCTTATCGATATCAGAAGCGAGAGAGAGAGAGAGAGAGAACCAGGTAAAATTCCCAATCGTGTCCCTTTCGAATCTTTATCACTCGACGACCCCTGAGGCGAGAAGAAGAAAAACCCAAATTGCCGGCGGCTAATGAGTTAATTTCAATAGACAAAAGCAAATTAATGTTGGGAAAAATTTTTTTTTTTTTTTTTTTTTTTTTTTTTTTTTTTTTTTTTTTTTTTTTTTTTTTTTTTTTTTTTTTTTTTTTTTTTTTTTTTTTTTCCCCCCCCCCCCCCCCCCCCCCCCCCCCCCCCCCCCCCCCCCCCCCCCCCCCCCCCCCCCCCCCCCCCCCTTTTTCCGGCAACTCTTCGAGCGGCTCCTGCGCCGGCGTGGTTGCCGATACAATCGCGGGCGCCACTTCGGGGATACCCTGTAAAAGTGGGCTTATTTTCATAATGTCGAGGGTTCATAATGGGGGTCGAAATTTCATAACGTCGAAATGTCATAATGTCGAAATTCAGAATGTCGAAATTTACATAAGCTAAAATTCCCGGTAAAGTCCCCGAATTCTAGGGAAAAAATGTTGTCGTGAAATTAAAAATAAAAAAAAGAATGTGGAAAAAAATTTTTTGGGGGGATTTGGCGGTTTCACCGGTAATATTAAATAATTTTGAATTTCGACATTATGACATTTCGACATTTGAATTTCGACATTTGAATTTCGACATTATGAATTTCGACAAAATTTTTTTGACAAGCTTTGACATTTGATTTCGAAAAAAACCCATCTTTCGAGGGATGTCGAGGCTTTCTTTTCCTTAACGGTGACGCTGGGCGGTTGCTGGTTCGTGGGCTCCAGAACATCTTCGGGCAACTCTTCCGGCTTCTGCTGCGCGAGTGGGCTTTCCGGCAAAATCGCGGCCGCCACTTCGGGGACACCCTAAAAAATTGTGGTAAATAAATATGTGCAAAACGCACCTCTTTAGACGTTTCGGTGCTGGCCAGTGTCTGGTTGGTGCGTTGCAGAATTTCGCTGAGTAACCCTTGAAGCTTCTCCCTTGCCCACGGGGTTTCCGGCAAAATCCGGCCACCCCCGGCGACACTCTAAAAAAATGCATTAATGACGCCGCATGCGAAATGTATAAGAATTCTAAATAAAAAAACTCACTTCAATCGGTGTCACGGGCCCTGGTTGATAGCCATTGATGGTGACGCGGAAGAAGGCGGGCTGTTCGGCCGAAATCTTGTCCAGCCACTCGCAAAAATCGTTGCCGTCCCTTTGGGCTCTCCAGTATGTGCGCCAGGCCTAAAAAGGACGTATTCGATCAATTTGTGTGCATTTCACCTCAATGGGGTTAAAGGGATAAAGACAGCATAGGTCTAACCAGCCCCTCTGGAGTGGGTTCAACTTTTTGACACATAGCCAACGGGGATCGAGGGCACGGAGACCCCCCCCATTCCACGTCGAGAGCGATTGGCGCAAGTCATATACCTCTCTTTAGCATGTAGAAAATGTATAACTGGCCGGGCCCCCAAAAAACCGTGCCGCACCCGACGCGGCAAGTGGAAATCGAGTGGAAACCGGGCGGATCCGGTCGATTTCCAACTGATTTTCCGTGCATCCACCCGCAATCCGGTCGATTTCCACGTGGAATCCGGTCGCGTCCGCTACTGGAATTCCGATCGATTTCGCGAACAGATGCCGACCGGATTCCAAGTGGACCCGAGGACCTGAGAAAACCAAGCCAACCTTGCTTTTGCTTGTCTTGTCTGACCGGGAAAGCTGCGCGTTCACCAACTCCATGGGATCGATGCGCTCCACCTTCTCGATGATCCCATCCGTGGTGTACTGGGCAGCGCAAATTAGCGTGCCCAAAAATCCGTAACGAATTGGCTGAAAAAAATTAATCCCCCGTAGAAGATGTTGGAGATCATAGAAACGGATTGATTGTATTCGCACAAGGAGACGCACCCAATTGTGGCGCCGCCAGCCATCAAGCTGATCGACCAGCTTCTTGTTAGGGTTGAATCCCCTAATAAAGACGGCCTTGGCGTCGATGGGATCCGCCATCATATCCGACGTGGTCGATCTCGTGGGCGAGCAGGATTGGCGGCCCCTGCTGCGTCTTCACCTCGTCGACATAGTACAAAAAGTGTTTCGTGAGACTCTGAGCCTAAACAAATAAAAGTTTTGAAATAGTTTCTTACCCCGATCCGGGCGTTCCTTTCCTGGCTTTCTGCAGTATAATTCGCTTCCCTCGACAAGTACTCCTCCAGGTTACGGCCAATGCATCGTCGTCGTTTCCCGTGACAAACCAGCCTGTCGACGGTGTTCACGAAAAGGCGACCTAAAAATTAATTAAAAAAAAATGGGTAATACAGGTTGTCCCAAAAAAATCCCTAAGCCGGCCGCAGAAGTGTCCGACTTTTACGATTTAGGTATCTATCGAAAGCTCTCGGAAAGGCGAGTCCAGCACGTCTTGCGGATTTGCGAAATGTCGGAATTTTTTCCTCGATTTTCGGCATTTTTCATGCCAAAAGGACAGACTTTTGTTCAAAACGCAATTTAACCGGTTTAGCGCTGTCCAAGCTGTGTTTTGGCAAACGGCTTTCAAAAAGCTGTCGTTGGGTTGCCAGGAAAGGCGTAAAAATTCTTAAATTTCGATTTTTGTAAAAAACCCCCTGGTCAGAACAACATCAGAAAATCACCCATTTCGCAAAAACATTAGTAACTGATGGAAAAATTTCCTAATTATGAAAATCGAAGAGACGTACTGGACTCGCCTTTCCGAGAGCTTTCGATAGATACCTAAATCGTAAAAATCGGACACCTCTGCGGCCGGCTCGGGGGATTTTTGGGACACCCTGTATATTGTACCTGCGATTTGGACGACAATGATTTCGCTCACATCGTTCGTGTACGGGTTGATGGCCTTGCCAATCTGAAATACCGCACCAAAATAACGCTTTAGAAAGATGCTTATTAGTCGATTACACCCAACCCACATTGAAAAAGTCGCCGGCGCCGCAGAAGAGCCGGGCCGATCCAAAAAAGTCATCGATCTGCGCGCCCGACGAGCTTTTCGAGGATGAAATTGAGGCCCGGGGGAGGCAGCCAATCTGGGTTTCTGGTATCATCTTCGAACGTGTCCAACCCGTCGAGTAGGTTCATCCCTAAAACTTGTTGACGATAAAAAACATAGCCTCAAAAACTGGCCTTTCAGATTGTCCAGCTCTTGTTCGGGACGGATTGTAGGCGACAATAGCTCGTCCTCGTTTAGCACCTCCACTTCTCCTTCTGGGGCACTTGTTGGGTGGCGGCGCGTGACCTGAAAATCCATAGTTTATGCCTAAATGAAAGCAAACTAGATAATTAATGGTTTGAGTAGGCCCTATCAGTAAACAACTAAAAGCTAATAACTTTCAACTATTGAATACAAACCTAAATAACTGAAGTATACTAAGCCTGGTAACGAATAAAAACACTGATACTACTAAAAACTAGTAACTATTAATAAACTAGTCGATATTATTATAATACCTATTATCGCTAGCTAATTAAACACAAAAACAAAATCGGTGCTAATGCACTTGGTGGGGGGGGGGCAGTCCGGATTTTGACTACAAGACGCTCCAAATGTCGTTTTTAAACTGAAGCCTCTGGGAAAAACCCAAGCCAAGCCCTAAGCCTGGAAAGGGAGCTTCATACAAAGCCTTTAGCTTGGGTTGAGCCAAGCCCAAGCAAACTCTAACTTAGCCTAAATGACCCCATTTTGACCTCCTGAGGCAATTTAAAGCTCAAGATAAGATTGCGGCTTGCTAAGCGCTTAAGGGGCTTAGTTTAAAACCTAGGCTTAAAGGGGAAAAACCCAAATAACCCAAGCGGAGCGTCTCGGAACCGGTACTACCAATTTTTGGGCGCCCCCAAGTGCATTTGCACCACAAAATCTAATAAAGCGGGTTTGTAGCATCAAAATTCACCTGCGGTTGCCAGGTTTCCGAGGAAGGCACCATCGCGTATCGCGTGATCAGAGCTGGGCAATTTGAGGGCGTTCTGAAAATGTTAAGAACACGTGGCACAAGTTCACGATGTTCACTTAGAAAATTAGGAAAAGTAAAATAAAATTGCTATTCACTTTAGAAAACGCTGTAAAAGTTCAAGGAGTTGACTTACAGCATATTAAATTTTGAAAAATTGAGTACAATCAAAAAAATAAATTAAATCAAACTTTTCTAATGGAATTGCACAACGTACCTGTAGTGGGGTGGAATCCATGCCCGAGCGTCACCGTGAAGAAGGGCTCGCCGGGGAGCAGGTCCTTCAGCTGCCGGAAGAAGTCGTCGGCCTTGGCGTGCGCCGCATTGTAGTTGCGGCGGATTTGGAAATGGTAGATGAACAACTTTTAGAAGGAAAGAGGGAGAGAGAGAGCGCGCGCGAGAGAGAGGGAGAGAGACAGAGAGGGATAGATAGAGGGAGAGGGGAAGAGAGAGAGAGAGGAGGGGGAGAGGAGAATGGGAATGATAGCTAGAAAGAGTGAGAAAGAGCTAGCTGCTATCCGGAGCATTGATGTGTTTTGCTTAAGAAATTGATGTGCCATTGAAATACTGTTCAACTTTCATAGTAAGAACTTTATTCAATAAAGAAAAGTTAGTTAGAAAAAGATTGTTTATAGTTAAAACAAAAGATAGCTGTCGCGAAAACCGAGATAAAATAAAATATAAATGCAATTGACAACGCGGTTTTAATAATGAAAGAAAGTGAAGATTTAGGGAAGCCGGGATGGAGGGATTTTTATTGAATTGTCCACGTGATCGGCTCGATGTTGTTCGCATCTGGCGGTGCGCCTTGCGCGGCTTTGGCACCGCTCGTGCGGTTTAGAATTTTTTCAAATAACAGTTGAAGCTGCTCCCTCTTATCTTCATGAGTGGGCAGAATTCCGCTAGCGATTTCTGAGAGACTCTAGAAAGATATTTTCTGTGAAATAATGTGTTATTGCGGAGAGCCCCTAATCTCTCTTCCAAGAACTCACGTCTAGTGGCTTTGCCGTGCATTCTTTCCCAACGATCGTGATCTGCCAATAGGACCCGCCGGACAAATTCTCTAGCAGCTTTCCGAAGAAGTCGGTCCCCTTAGCGAGCGCTTGGTTGTAGTTATCGGCGTATCGCTTGCGCTTCTAGAATAGAAACTGGCTTCTTGATGGTTCCATCATATGTTTTTGCTTGTTTGGTTTCGACCATATTTTACCCCCCTTTCCCAGCCAGAAGGTCCCAAAAAATTTTTTTAATGCTTCTAGGAGGTAGCCATAGGTTCTAGCTAAGAAACCGCGGATCGAATTAAAACAATAAATTTAACAATTTATACGTTTAAATTAGTGTGTAACAGGCTATCTAGATTTTTCTTGTTTTTCTCAAACTGTTTTATATTACTTTATTTCTTTGCAGAAATTAAAACACTGAATAGTTTTTTTGATTCTCTATCGAATGGCTTATTCAATTTATATGAAAAGACTTTACATGAGCTTTATACTATTTTTATAGCGGTTTTAAAATCGATTTTAAGCGCTAGAACCACCATTTTTCAAAAATTTTGTACTTGCGTCGCTCATTTTTCAGTCATTTCAGTCGAAAAGGAGCTGAACTGCCGTCACGTAGGATCTTTCTCGCTGAGTAACCCCCGCTTCACTTACTGACGATTTGTCGGCATGCTCTTTCTTTGCCTTCGCAACGATATTCCGCCTCCGCTTTTTATTCGCCGGCCTGAATCCCTGGAATACCGTTCCAAACGCAGAAAATAGCGCTCACCTCTTCATCCGATTTGTCCAGGTCGTACGACAGTGGGATCTGCAACAGCCCGCTGCTGCTAGCTCGCTATCCCGCAATTTCCGGAATTGCGAGCTAGCGGCAACGTATTCAGGCTTGGTAGCACACCGCCTTACTTCTGGTTTCATCATTTCCATTAGGTCTACGAGTTCGACTTTCTCCAAGATGCCGTCCGCCTTATGCTGGCCCATGCAAATCATCGCCCCAGTTACCCCGTATCGTATGTGCTGTAAAGATATAAGCTCGATATTTTCTCCCCGAGACAAAAATCGATGTCACGACCTTTCAAAGTTAGTTTAAAACCTACCCATTTGTAAAGGTGTCGGCTGGACAACTGATCCACGATCCTTCTTTCCTTGTCGAAATTGACGATGGCAATTGACTTGACTTCGATCGGGCTGCGTCCATCATAGCCGATATGGTCGACTTGACTGGTAAGCAGAATCGGGATCCCGGCCCGCTGCATTGTTTCGACCAAGTCGACGAAATACAAGGACCTTATTGACTGGTTGATGACCTGAAATGCTAGCTTTTTGCGGCGGAGGGAGCGGAAATATTGCTAATCATAAGTTTCCCACCTCTTTTGTGCTTGCCTGGCTAGATTCGCCATTTTGCCCGGGCGGTGCTTCCCAATTTATCGACGTATACTTTTCGAGATTTTGTCCGGCGCAGTTTTCCTTCCTAATAAAACCATTTCAGATGACCCGTTTACCTCCTTGGAGTCTGGTTGGGATGCAATAAAATCAGCTGAACAAGAAAATACATACTTGTCGATGGAAGTGACCCGCTCTTGCTTATTTATCAGGAGCCGATCTGAAACACTACGAACCATAGAAAGCTGTGGAGCAAGCGTACCGTCGGCGAAGCGGACGACGAAAAGTTCCATGTTTTTGATATTGCTTGGATCTTTAAAATCGGTGTTCCACTCTAGCCTGTGCAGAATCTGAAAAAGTTGGTCTCAGAAAGGCTCAGACTTACACTGGCAAAATCCCCTGCTCCGCAAAAGATCTTGGCCTTTCCGAAGATATCTTGCAGCTGTACACCCGCTTCCAGTTTCTCCAGCAGATATCTCAGTCGATGGATGCAACCAATCTGGTTGCTGGTGTCCATGCTGAACGTGTCCAAACCTTCCAGCACGTTCTGTAAATTGAATAAGGGACAGCTTTCCCGGACGCTGCGCCAATTTTTCCTCGCTAATAATCGTCGTCGATAATTCTTTGTCGTCAAGCAGCACTTCCCCGTCGCATACCCAATAGTGATCGAGATGTTGAATTTGGGCGCGTTCAACGCGAGCTGCGCCTTGTTCTGAAATTCCTGCAGTTGTGGCCCCGCGGCTTTGGCTGGTTCCAGGTGCGGCGACCTGGACCGGGTGCGGTGACCCTCCGGCCCGGGAAACACCACGACCCGCGGGGACCGGCGATCCCCGGCCACCACGTGCGACACGTCGAGTAATTGGCATCGCTTCTTTAAGACACAACTATTTCGCAAAAACTTTTGAACAGAAATTAATTTGAAAACCGAGTAAATTTTGAAAGTGAGGTTTGATCCAATGAAAGGAAAAATAAGCACAAGCAGAAAAGTTAATTCAATTTTTGTGTTAATCTAGAAAGGCCTAGTAGCCCATTAGAAAGCGTTTTCATCAAGGTTTTAGTAATATAAAACCGGGTTTTAACTATAAAACTAACTATTGGTCGAAAAAGCGCTATTTTTTGTATGCTTAATGAAAATTCGCAAAGTTTTTGACTACGTTTAGGAATAAAAACGGTTTTAAACTTCCCTATAATTTTAAATTCTTTTAAATTCTTAAATTAAATTGAATTTAAATCCTTAAAAGGAGGCAGTTTTCCCAATTTTTCTCCACCGATAAGCTTACCCCCCCCCCCCGATAATACGAAAGAATCAATTTAATTAAGAGCACGCAACCTTTTGATGCAAAAATAGTGAAAGAAGAGAAACGTTTTTAATGACAATGCATGTAGCCGAAAAATATGGATCACTGAAGGCGTGGGGCCGAAGCGAAGAGAAAGCTCGGGAAGGCGAGAACCTGCGAAACAGGGTGGGAGGAGCCAAGAAAACAAAAGAAAGAACTAAAAAAGCCACTAAGCTTTCATTGTAGAATAAAAATTTGTTGGCGTATCTGCTAACCAACCTCAACACAAACGAAATAAGATTAAATTACCGCCGGAAAGAACAGCTGGGGCCAGTAAAGTCTTCCTCCAAAATTAAAACCCGTGAAAAGTCGGTGAAGCCACAGTGCCAGCCCCGCAAAGTTGGGCCGCCAAGAATGTTGGTGATGGATGCGAATCGCGAAAAAAATTATTGACACTCCAAGTGATGCCTGAAGTTTTTGGCCCAAAATACTGGCACGTTTCGCGAAGCTTATCAGCAGTTGAAACGGCGCTTTGTCCGTGGCGCGCCGGAAAAATCGAATGGGCAGCAATTGTCGAGTTCAGCTGTAGCCAAAGTGACCATGTTTATTTAACACCTTGAGATGACGTTGATTTATTGTTGTATGTATTCCGACCATCTCAATACGGTAAATTTAAGAGAAAAAAGCGTTTATTCAACACAGCACGCAAAACATCTTAAAATCCAATAATTACAATGTTTTTTCTACATAAATTAGAGCCTAGAAAATTCTAAAATACCCGAAATATCAAGTAAAAATTCGAAAACGCTCAGAACAAACCCCCGATCTCCTTGTAAATAATAATACTTATTTAGAACTTTAGAAGAGTCTAATTGGTCTAATTGAAAGCCGAATTAAAATTATTTTAAATGCCAAAAATAGTCTTAATTCTTACAATTG